>CAKALU010051868.1:0-11618 GCA_916700995.1 Hozukius guyotensis | reverse complement strand
TTATTTGTTGATTTCATTTATTATTACACTGTTAAGAATTTCCCAGTAAAATAACAGTAAAGAACTGGCAGCAGGGTTGCCTTTATGTTACTGTAAAATTAACATTATTATACTGTCGCTGAAATTTACAGCTTTGTACTGTTAATGCAAAATACAGTTTGAACTGGGTTTTTTTATGAATTTCACAGTATTTTACAGTTAATTTACTGTTTAAAGATACATTATATAGCTGTTTTTAACCTTTCTTTTACATTATCTTACTGATTTGTTTTAATGCACTATTTAGGTTGTATTTTTTACATACATTTTAATAAACATTATTTTTTGCCTAAATGAATAGACAGGTTACAGACATAGGAATAGTCACACTAAATACAATTAAAGGCACTTGTTAGGAAAAAGGCTATAATAGACTTGTTGACACTTTTCCCAAAATGTCTGTCTCTAGCTGGCTACAAGCACAGAATGCAAACCATAACAACATGTGAGTGAAGAACAATAAAGCTAATTCACTGATTTTCCAATCATGTACAATGTACAAGCCTCACATGTGCAGATCAGGTCCCAGAATTAAATAAATACTGCATGAAACTGTGTCTGATGATACTTTAGACAGTTGATCAGCAGTAAAGTGCTGTTTTTTAAGAATGCATTATAGTTCAGTTAAAAAACGGCCTATGAGCGTAATTTAACAGGTTTTCTTTTGTATTAACAGTAAAGCACTGTTTTTAGCAATAACAGGTTAATACTGTTGAAATCCTGCTGTAAATTAACAGCAATTGTTTACAGTGTACTCTTGTATTTTTGTATTATTGATTAAAAATCTCACGTTTTTTGGGTTAACACGCATGCACATATACATATGCTTGGAGGTGACCTGACGTTAAGGAGGATGCATGTGTGTGCCCATGTAAATGATATAACTATATATTTGCGCTTATATATTATTACTCTTGTATTTTTGTATTATTGTTTTTTTTTTGTTTTTTTTTTTTTGCTTTGTTGTTGTTTTTTTTAACTCTACTCTTTCTTTTTGTCATTATTATTATTGTTATTTCTTTTCTTAGTTTTGTTTTGGTTTTGAATGTTGAGGTTGTTTTCTCTAGTGTACATGCATGATGGGTCTGTAAGCTCATCTACTTAAAAGTTGGTTTATAGACTGTTGTAATTACAAACAGTGGATTGCATATATGAAAACAGCCTTGAAAAAAGGAAAAAATTAAGTATAAAAAAAAAAAATCTCACATTTTTTAAATGAAAAATGTAGACTTTAATTATGCCGAATTTTGAGTTTTACCCATGCAAACACATTTGCACTATTAAAAACGATCTGCTTGATATCGTGCATGTCTTTTGCATGCATGCATTTTGATATCGTGCATGTATTTTGCATGCATGCATTTTATTGAGGCATTATTAATAATCACCCATGTGAATGTGCAGCCTTTAAAAACACACGTGAGTGCCCGCCCACAAGTCCTCTTCACACTGAATCCATCATTCAGGATGAGTCGCTGCAGCAGCAAAACACGGTGAGAGAAATCTGCTTGATGTAACAAGTTGGTAAAAGTAACTGGAAATTAATCAGAGCCGAATGATTAATCAGAAGATGTAGGACTGTAAAACACCTTGAAAAGAGACGTGAATCATGTGTGTGGATGGTGGGATGTTATGTTTCATTAAATACCACAGATTTTAAACGAGGTTCTGCATTTGCTGAACTGAACTGAGTGATTAGAGCCAATATTGAATCACAGGCATGTGCTGTCTTATTTTTTTTTTTAGGATTATTTAAGTGAATTGTGGTGTAAAATAAGTGTTAGATTCTTAAGTTTACAACGGATTTTAATTGATTGTTTAATTGGTTTAATTTTCACAACAGAGTTTGTGAAAAAAGCTCCTAATGCAAAGAGTCAAACTGGCTGAAATCTGGCATTTAAACATTTTAACTTGTATTAACAAACAAACAACTACATCACTTGCCTGGCCATACAAATGAAGCAAAAACTATTCACATTTAAGAAGCTGGAATCAGAGAATTTTGATTTTTTTTCTTTAAAAAATTAACTGATTAATCAATTATCAAAATAGTTGGCGATTAATTTAATAGTTGACAACTAATCGATTAATTGATCAATCATTTGTTTTGTATTAACAAACAACAACTACATCACTTGGCAATACAAATGAAGCAAAAACCAGCAACAACACACAACCACCAATATTGCACACACATTACACAAATAGAAATGCTAGTGTGCTCACAGTGCCAACAATATTAAAGTATGCAAGTATCCATGATATACCATGTATAGCTATTTTCTAAATAATCCAAATTTCAGCTCCTCGAACAAAATAATACCAATGTTAATCTCTACACTACTTTCTCATGTGTGTCAAACAAGTTTAATCAGCAACTTAAAGGGACTGTTTGTAAGAATCAGAAATGCTTGTTAACAGCGACACCTGTGGCCGTTAAGTCAAGGAAAGTCAGCATCGGGCTCGCGCTTGTGCTCGCTCTACGTAGACATGAACGAGCATCGCTCAAAACAGTGAGGCGACACACGTCAGCTAAAACCACAATATCACTCTATATTTCACCTGCTTGGCAGTAATGTTAGCTGACCAGACGGAGGTCTCTACATGAATCACTGCTGATCCTAGTGTTGGCTTTTCCTGCTTCAGCCTCCCGACCGCGGCCGGAGGGAACAGGGGAGACACCGGAGTTTTGGTCAAAGACGATAACGTTTCCCGCTGCGGAGCCCCGTCACTTCACAAGACACGGGAAACCTCTGTTGGTCTGGAGGAGCTGCAGCATTTATTTCTGCACAAATGTCCACCTTACATTCACTAGATATTCTCTGAGCTAAACTAACTCTTCTGCAGTGTGTAGTGTGCGAGCATGCACGTGAGAGGTGGAGTGAAAGAGCGAGAACGAGCGCCGTGTGTGAGTGAAGGCAAGCAGGCAGCGGAGCAGAGTACAGCAGAGACTGCGGCCCTGGAGACCAAAGCTACGGTCTCCCCTGCGTCCTCCAAATGCGGCCAACACTGTTTTGCAAGACGGGCTTCACTAGATATAACTTTGAGGTTTTGGTGCTTCCGTTTAGTTTGTGTTGGAGTCTGAGTCTGAACAGCGTAGCCACACGCGAGCGCGCATGGGACACCGACCCGGATTGATTTATACGTGTAAGAAGTTACAAACAGTCCTTTTAAACAACTAGAGAGCAAATAAAGCTTACCTTCACATCTGACATCTGAGCCTTAACGTTAGCTAGCTAGCGGCCTCTTGGTTCGGTGGTGCCGGGCTTGAAGAGGCGCCGTCATCCTTGCTAACACTCCTGGGAGTATCTTAACAAATATCTTTCTGTTTTTTGAGTGCTTTCTCTTTCAATAGTCTCCTCTTTTTCAGATAATTTCACCCCTTTAGACATGCTGAAATATTTCCCTATCCTCACTTTGCAATTGTTTTGGTTTTTCTTGAAGACAATCGAACTTGGTATCACTTGGCTCGGCTACCATTGGCTAGTGAGAGCAGGGGGTGGGAGTTAGCTGCAGGTGCAGCGTGATTGACACATTCCTTAGCAAATCATGTGCTTACAGAACGCTAGTGAGCAGTTACTGTTATTGGTTACTCCTCTTTTATAATAAATTTGATAATAATCCTAGAAAAATATTTATTCATAAATGTAACTTTAGCAACAATAAAGCTTGTTTTACAACTATATGTAAAACAAGCTAAATTAACAGAAATTACAATTTAAGTGTAAATGTTTTTAATTCAGCAACTACTTGGTCAAAACTTGAAGAATTAAAATTCCAGTATATAATGTATATAGAATATTGATATCAAATCCAGCTATTTGAGTCTGTATCGGCCCGATATCCGATCCAGTATCGGTATCGGTGCATCCCTAATTAAGACAATTTATTATTAAAAAAATATTATAATTTAATTTAAATTTATTATAATTTAATTTTAATTTATTATAATTTAATTTGGATTTATTATAATTTATTTTTTATATATATAATTATAATTTATTATACAAAAATAATTATAATTTTGTCTAGTGTTTTGTACCCCTGGCTGTTTTGTTTTGTTACTGTTTTAATTGCATACTGTCTGTTTGAAGTTCTAGTGCCAACCAACACTCAGTTGCCAGTTTATTAGGTACACCTAGCTAAAACTGACAGTTCTCACATGTGTTTGTAGGTGTTTTTATGAGGAGATATGTCACTTCCACCTACTATCTTTTGTTGGATTTGGACAATAGTACATCTTTAGTGACATTATCAAATACTGTGTAGCAGCCATGTTGACATGAAGCAGTTATATGACCATTCAAGCAGACTAAGTGCACAGATGGTTACTGAACTGTCCTGGAAATTCTTAAAATTAATTGCTTTGTAATAATGGTTAAAAATGCCAACAAATTCAACATTGATACATTTAATTTGTTTCTCTTTTGCAGGTGTATTTGACCTCTGAACTTCACAATGTGTTCAATTCCCGGCCTTCCAACGCCAGGATCAGAAATACCTGTTCTCATCACAAGGGTAAACAGAAACCCCGATAGTGGTCTTGTGGAATTATGGGTCAACATGGATGATGGAAGGAAGCATATCTATGAGCAGATGAGAGAGGAAATTCAGATTCCTAAAAGGAAGTTTTGTGGATCAGAAGGAAAACCAGGCGATCTCTGTCTGGTTTGTATCAGTGACACCTGGCACAGAGCTCGGATTGTATCGAGTCAAAGTGAAACTTGCAATGTTTTTCTAATTGACCAGGGACAGCCCCATATCGCCACAAGTGAAGCTTTAGCATGGGGCCAGAGTGACAGTTTTCTCCTTCCTCCTGAAACTGAATCGTGCATACTCGCAAATGTCCTCTCCCTTGAGGATGAAAGTGCTACCAAGTTTTTGGTGTCTCTGCCTGGCAAAAAGATTAAGGGACTGGTTCAACACGTGCTGATGCCAGACAGGACCATTCTCCTTGACATACCATCTGTTTCCAAGCACATGTGTGAGACTGGAGTTGCAAAGGAGATGCCAGTAGATGAGTTTAAAAGCCTTGTGCAGAAATGTCTTGAGGCCGAACGCATAACGCAGGAACAGAATCTGAATGGTAGTTGCCAACTAGAGAAGCATGACCAATTCTTTTACCCAGAACTGTTAACTGATTCTTTTGAAACTGTTAATGTGACAGAGGTAACTAATCCGCATAACATTTTTTGCCAAGTCCACATTTTTTTCAAGGCAGTTAAGATATTATCAGAACAGATCCAGCAGCACTATGAAGGGAGCTCAGATTTAGAAGACACACAACCTTTGACCTGCGGGTATCCATGTGCTGCTAGAGGGATAGACGGCAGATGGCATCGCTCGTTACTAAAGCAAACCATGACTAGCGATGGTGCTGTAGAAGTCTTTCATGTGGATGAAGGAAAAAGTGATTTTGTCCCGATTGGAGACATCAGACCTCTGCATGGAAAATTTCTGAGAATGCCAGTTGTCACGTATCCCTGTTCTCTTGAAGATGTAAAAGATAACAGCACAGGGTGGACAACAGACCAGACTGATTACTTGAAATCACTGCTCCTGAACCAGACATTGGTGGCGAAGTTTAACGACCACGATATGCCTCAAGATGTCTATCATGTCATTCTCTATGCAGATAATGGTTCATGCATAAACAATTATTTTACAGAGAAAGCAGGACCTTTTTCACCCTCAAAGACTGAACAAGATTCAAATGTCCAGAATGAACTCCTTCTCTCCTCATTTGTCAGTTCACCTGGAGGCGAACATTGCATGGACTTACAGAACAAAGTCATTGTAAATAGTGATGGTTCACTAGAGGACACTTTGCCGTGCACCGAGAACCTAGCAGTCAATGGCAGGACAGATGATGTACCCACTTCTGGAGCTGATGATACTCCTATCAAAGAGAGTTCAGAACATACAGACCCTCCAGTACAGATCAATGGGCATCTTTCAACAAATTTCCTCTTTGAGGTGCAAAATGCTTGTGATGATGATATGTTTACAGTAGGAAGTACTGTCAATGTAAAAGTATCTTTCATTGAAAGTCTAGAGAAGTTCTGGTGTCAAACAATGGAAAATGGTGACTCTCTTAGACTCCTGATGGAAGACCTGCAAAACCATTATGCATCTGCCCACCCTCAGCCACTTGTTGAGTCCATCTGTGTCGCCCGTAATCCAGACAATGACATGTGGTATAGATCAAGGATCGTGGCAAGTCACCACTCCCCTGTTGTAGATGTGAGATTTATAGACTATGGTCAAACTGGAACGATCCCTCTGCGAGATGTGCGCCCCATTGATCCAGCTTTCTTACGGCTAAATGCCCAGGCTTTTCAGTGTTGCTTTGTCAATCAGAAGAATTCCACCGATGCTGCAGAGTTTCAAAAGTTTGTGGATTTGGGTGCTTTGTCAAACATTGAGTTGAAATGCACTGTTAAGGATGTAACATCTGATGAAGAAGGTCTGCTGCTTAATGTGGTAGATATTGAAACACCATCCAACAGTACATGCAAGCTTCTGACTCAGGAATGTGCACAGGCTGCTGAAGATCTTGTTGAAATTCCTCCACAGGTCCCATCAGATGCATACAATTACTCCACACACAATATTGATGTGGATGGAAAAGAAAAAGTGTGGGTAACCTACGCAGAGAATGTCAATCAATTCTACTGCCAACTGGACAGGAATTCCCATTTGTTTGACAAAGTCATGGAAAATGTTAAACAACTAACTGGCCAGCCACAGTGCACAGATCACCCACTTGGACATAATAGCATTTGCTTTGCTAGGTACACAGATAGTCAGTGGTACAGAGGTCAAGTAGAAGAAATGTCTCCAAAACTTAAAGTGCACTTTGTGGACTTTGGTCATACCGTTGAAGTGGATGAATCCGATATTTGCCCCTTTCCTACTGAAGCAAGTACGGCCAGGTCTGTTCCTGTGCAGGCTGTTCCACTTGGATTGTTTGAAGTCCCTGCAGAAGTGCCAGAGAAAGTCAACAAGTGGTTTGCAGATAGTGCTATTGGCCAAAGTTTCACCATTTCAGTGGTAGCAAAAGGGGAAAAAGGGAAGCTAATTGTTGAACTGTTTGATGGACCTCTGAATGTAAATGTGAAAGTCAGAGAGGTGGTATCAAAGATGACCCAACAAAGGGTGACCGTCTCTGCACCAGAGATTGAAACGACTTTGGATGAAGAAAGAAAACCAACTTCGGACGTCATTATTATGGACAAAGAAATGGAAGGTGGCCACATTGACTCAGAAATTACACACCTTTCGCTTCCTCCTTGCCCTGAGGGAAATGTGAATGTCTGCATGTACAAGTGGCCAAACATTTCTCAAAACAAGACGGAGGAGGTATACGCATCCTGCATTGTTGGACCATATTTCTTCTGGTGTCAGTACGCCAACACAGAGGAGCTCAGCAAAGTGTCGGGGCTTGCTCAGGAAGCAGGACAGACTGAACAGGACATGATGTTCCCAGAGACTCTTGGTCCTGGCAGTCCATGCCTTGCTCTGTTTTCCAGTGACAACCAGTGGTATCGGGCTCAATTAATTAGCAGAGATGACAATGCATTCAATGTCATGTTTATCGACTATGGAAATGAGTCTGATGTTGACATCAAGAATGTGAGATCACTGCCTCAGAGTCTGCTGGAGAAGGCTCCTCTGGCCTTTTTGTGCTCTTTGAATGGATTTGATAAGTCCAGGGGCTCCTGGGATGATGAAGTTCATGATGACTTCTACAATCTTCTCATTGATAAACCACTCAGAGTGACTGTGTTCAACATGGAAGACCATTCAGAGATTGTGGTTCCTCAATATGCGGTGGAAATTGAGTGTGAGGGAGCGGTTGTAAATGCAGCAATGCAGAAATACTGGAAACAAGTTGCCAAAGAACGTGTTTCGATAGAACACCCTGAAACAGAAACTTTCCTCCAAGATGGTCAAACTGAGTCCAACATGACACACCTCACTGTTTCCAAAGGAAATGCGAATACTTGCATGTACAAGAAGCCAAACCTCTCCGAAAACAAAAAGGAGGAGGTATATGCTTCTTCTATTGTGCAACCCCATTTCTTCTGGTGTCAGTACGCCAACACAGAGGAGCTCAGCAAAGTTACGGGGCTTGCTCAGGAAGCAGGTCTGACTGAACAGGACATGACGTTCACAGAGACTCTTGGTCCTGGCAGTCCATGCCTTGCTCTGTTTTCCAGTGACAACCAGTGGTATCGAGCTCAAGTAATTCGTAGAGTTGAAAACGCATTCAGTGTCTTGTTTATTGACTTTGGAAACGAGTCTGACGTTGACATCAAGAATGTGAGATCGCTGCCTCCGAGTCTGCTGGAGAAGGCTCCTCTGGCTTTTTTGTGCTCTTTGAATGGATTTGATGAGTCCAGGGGCTCCTGGGATGATAAAGTTTACGATGCCTTCTACAATCTCTTGGTCGATAAACCACTCAGAGTGACTGTGTTCAATATGGAAGACCATTCAGAGATTGTGGTTCCTCAGTATGCAGTGGAAATTGAGTGCGAGGGAGCGGTTGTAAATGCAGCAATGCAAAAATACTGGAAACCAGTTGCCAAAGAGCGTGTTTCGATAGAACACCCTGAAACTGAAACTTTCCTCCAAGACAGTCAAACTGAGTCCAGCATGACACACCTTAGTGTTTCCAAAGGAAATGTGAATACCTGCAAGTACAAGAAGCCAAACCTCTCCGAAAACAAAAAGGAGGAGGTATATGCTTCTTCTATTGTGGAACCCCATTTCTTCTGGTGTCAGTACGCCAACACAGAGGAGCTCAGCAAAGTGTCGAGGCTTGCTCAGGAAGCAGGACAGACCCAACAAGACATGATGTTCCCAGAGACTCTTGGTCCTGGCAGTCCATGCCTTGCTCTGTTTTCCAGTGACAACCAGTGGTATCGAGTTCAAGTAATTAGCAGAGTTGACGATGCATTGAATGTCTTGTTTATTGACTATGGAAACGAGTCTGACGTTGACATCAAGAATGTGAGATCACTGCCTCAGAGTCTGCTGGAGAAGGCTCCTCTAGCTTTTTTGTGCTCTTTGAATGGATTTGATAAGTCCAGGGGCTCCTGGATTGATGAAGTTTATGATGATTTCTTCAATCTTCTGGTTAATAAACCACTCAGAGTGACAGTGTTCAACATGGAAGACCATACAGAGGCTGCAGTTCCTCACTATGCAGTGGAGGTTGAACATGAGGGAGCGGTTGTGAATACACTGATGGAGAAATACTGGAAAGGAGTGGACAGTGGATCAGGTTAGTGGACTATACTTGCTGTCACTTTTTGAAACCTTAGAAAGGTCTTGTTGCTAATTTACATTTATTAGGTTTCTAATGACTGTCATATTCCCTTGTTTAATGTAATTTGATCTTTCATCTTTAGTGAACCAGGACGATGAGGAGTGTTGAGGTTTAAAGTCATCAAAAAGCCGTTGAATGAATGGTAGGACTCTTTTTTTCTAATCCATGTCCTCTACAAGAAATATTTAAAGGGTGGGTCGTTTAGGTTTTTATATCATTCTGTAGCTTCCCAGTGGTGTTCCTTATGTATTCAAATTTGAACATTCAAATTTTGCATCAAAATGCTATTTTCCCAAGCCCTTAAGCAGACAGGAGTACCGGCAGGGAAGCTAAGCAATGTACTGCTGTGTGGGCGCCACGTTAGTGTGGATCTGAATGTCACACAATAACACAAACTAACTAACCAATCAATGCAGCGGTAGATCAGCAACTCACGTGTTCTGTGAGGTAAAATTACTGTTTTTGTGAATGGAGTCTGGTCTGATGGCTTTGAAGACAGCCGTTATATCGCTCTCTTCAAAGCCACCAGACTCCATTCACAAAAATAATTTTACCTCAAAGAACACGGGAGTATACGTACAACCCCACATCAAAAAAATCCGAACTAACCTTTTCAGTTGTTTCCAAACTTAACACGCTAACATTGACTCAGCTAGTGCTAGCGTTCACATGATTCATAACCTTACTGATTAGCTTCATGATTAGCTTACTTTGGTAACCTACGTCACTGCTTTTTGCTAACAGCTGAGTGGGCGATTTCTATTTGAAAAAGCGTGAAAGCACTTTGGGTTTAATGTTTCCAATATGTGATCTAATCTTTGTGTTTGTCTGTTTGTTTCAGCTCTGGACCCAGATGAAACCCAGTCATGACGGAGCAGCCTTGACTTTAATTAAAAATAAATGTTTGTCTTGTTAGAAATTTTATTTTACAAACTAAGTGAAAGGAAGTTTGCCATGTGGTTAATTTGTGCCAATAAACATACAGATCTTGCATGGATGAATAAGGGGTGTGAATTTTTAAAATGGATTATTTGAACAGGCTGTTTTACAGGCTGTGTTAGCTATACAAATCTTTCAAAAGGCCAGTCTTTTTGCTCTTCGGCCTTAAATATGTTGAGTTTTACAGTCACACAGTTTAATTATTTTGAAAGTGATCAACAAAGTGCATATCCAATATGATACTGGGGCTTAAATCTTCAGTTCTGGTGTTTTCATCAAGAAATCCGTGCAGTAACAAGTGTCCCAAAACAAACAAACCTTAGACCCCTCCCCAGCTCAGCCCACATTAAACAGGGTTCCATAGAGACAAAAGACACTACAAAGAGAGGTGTTTAAAGTTGGACATTAAATACATTTTAATAACATTTCCACCATTGATATAGACTACCAAACTTCTTGCCAATTCTAAGACTGTGGGTGATCTTTGCTTGGGGATCACAGCTATCGAGGGGAGGGAAGTTGTTTGTTTTGAGATATTGGTTTCATGCACCAATATTTGTAATATTCCCCCATAAAGAATGCATCCGTTTACAGGTATAAGAATCTTAATTACACATAACTGTGCTAAGTTTACTGTCTTGTTCCATGCACATCAGATGATTAGTAACATTAGCTGTGAGCTAGCCAGTGGGGCACGCTCACATGCACAAACATGCACCAAAAGGCCAGCATGGCCAGCCCGGCTATGTCAACAAAGCACAGAGAAACTCCGATTACAACACACACAGAGGGAGATTGACTTCATTCTCTGTTCCACTATATCTGTAGAAATAATTGTTTGCTGCTATATTAAAGGGACTGTTTGTAAGAATCAGAAATGCTTGTTAACAGCGACACCTGTGGCCGTTAAGTCAACGAAAGTCAGCGTCGGGCTCGCGCTTGTGCTCGCTCTACATAGACATGAACGAACATCGTTCAAAACAGTGAGGTGACACACGTCAGCTAAAACCACAATATCACTCTATATTTCAGCTGCTTGGCAGTAATGTTAGCTGACCAGACGAAGGTCTCTCCATGAATCAATGCTGATCCTAGTGTTGGCTTTTCCTGCCTCAGCCTCCCGACCGCGGCCGGAGGAAACAGGGGAGACACCAGAGTTTTGGTCGGAGACGATAACGTTTCTCGCTGCGGAGCCCCGTCACTTCACAAGACACGGGAAACCTCTGTTGGTCTGGAGGAGCTGCAGCATTTATTTCTGCACAAACGTCCACTGTACATTCACTAGATATTCTCAGAGCTACTAACT
>CAKALU010051862.1:4157-24324 GCA_916700995.1 Hozukius guyotensis | reverse complement strand
TCAGGATTTCATTCCATATTCTCACATTTCATTCCATATTCTCACATTTCATTCCATATTCTCAGGATTTCATTCCATATTCTCAGGATTTCATTAAATATTCTCACATTTCATTCCATATTCTCAGGATTTCATTCAATATTATCATGATTTCATTCAATATTCTCACATTTCATTCAATATTCTCACATTTCATTCCATATTCTCAGGATTTCATTAAATATTCTCACATTTCATTCCATATTCTCAGGATTTTATTCAATATTCTCAGGATTTCATTCCATATTCTCATGATTTCATTCAATATTCTCACATTTCATTCCATATTCTCAGGATTTCATTCCATATTCTCAGGATTTCATTCAATATTCTTACATTTCATTCCATATTCTCAGGATTTTATTCAATATTATCATGATTTCATTCCATATTCTCATGATTTCATTCCATATTCTCAGGATTTCATTCAATATTCTCACATTTCATTCAATATTCTCACATTTCATTCCATATTCTCAGGATTTCATTCCATATTCTCAGGATTTCATTCCATATTCTCAGGATTTCATTCAATATTCTCACATTTCATTCCATATTTTCAGGATTTCATTCAATATTCTCAGGATTTCATTCAATATTCTCAAGATTTCATTCAATATTATCAGGATTTCATTCCATATTCTCAGGATTTCATTCAATATTATCAGGATTTCATTCCATATTCTGACATTTCATTCAATATTCTCAGGATTTCATACACGTTTTCCTGCTAAACTGCATACGGGACAGGCTGATACATCTTCTGGTAAACAAATGGCCATGTGTTTTTAGTTTGTGTATCAAATATATGTCTGTTTGTGTGTTTGTTGGACCCATCCACCTCCTTACCCGCCCACCATAAGGGATCTTTCTCACTTTATATATTACGTAACTAGCTCTGAAGTTACACTTCCGTCACAACACATGACAACCGTCCCTTCAACCGTCACTTCATAACACTGCACCTTCATGCAGTCATAGTCACGCCTCGGCCAGCTGTTGTTCATGGTTTGGGCTTGGCTCCTTAAGTATGCTGATTTGTGAGATGAGAAGATGGTTATCAATCTGTGTGTCTGTGTGATAAGTACAGGGCTGGAGTTGGGACATGGTTAGCCTAGTATAACACAAACACTGGAAGCAGAGGAAGACTAGCCTGGCCCTCATGTTGAAAGCATAGCAGGCTGTTGAAGACTTGAGCAGCTATTGATGCTGAGACACGGCAGGGCCGATCTACAGGTCATCATGTCATACAGTATATTAAACCAACCCAGATGACATAGATCCCTGATGAAAGGCAATACATTATGTCTGACACTTTAACTGCTGCTGTAATCTGATGAGAGGAGGACTGCTTTTACCTTGGGAATGAACAGAACCACCAGGGTGATGTAGACCGAGAAGACGATGGCCAAGGAGGCGAAGGCGAAGGAGGCGTCCTGCTGAGAGGACAGGATCATGGTGACTGGAGCTGTTATCATACACAGCACCTGAGGAGGAAAACAAGTGGACAGAAACAGCTTTTATAGTTGTGTTATTATAGAAAAAGACACAGCGTGCTTGTCAGGTCACCGTGATCTTGCGAGTCAAAAAGGCGCAGCAGGTTCTGTCGCCGCTACAGACCAAAATAAGTCGATCTTTAAACTTAAAACAAATGAATAATTTAAGGTTCCCCCCCGTCTGATTGTCTGACCACTGGGGTTTCTTGACTTGTTGGACATCATGTTACCGTATTCCCAGACCTCAGCAATTATTAGAAATATACAAACGACCTCCTCATTCTTATAAAGGCTAAGCTGCATAATGTTGCCATCTAGTGTTTCTTCTTGTGTATGCATTCATATAAAATTAGTTTTCATTCTCATCCCAACTCGTCACATACCGTACCACCGCGTCGTCACTTTAGGATTAGGCTACAAAACCACTATAGCTAGGTTTAGGAAAGAACTACTCGATGATGTTCCCGGGGTCCGCGGCTCTGCTGCCGACCCCGTGCTCACCACTGTTTGTTTGTTTTGGATTTTTTAGTTGTTTTATTACCTATTCTGAGCAGTTCCTCTGTCTGATGTGGATTAAAGCTGCGTTATTGCACCGTGCACCGATGAATATCCCACCATCATGGATACTATTTTGCCTCATGGAGTTTGCGCCTGCGAACGATTGCTGGATGTGCAGACATAAACGCCCTCACCTACACGCAGGAGCACCTGCTGTCACTACGCCCAACCGCTGGGTCCTCCTCTATAAACCTGCTGACTGTTATGAAACCCGGCGGTCTTAAAAATGTCCGGAGAGGCGAAAGGAAGAGAGGAAAAAGCGGGAATCAACATCGACTCTGGAATAACCCTGTCAAACATGCGCTCGGTAAACAATAAACTGGATGAACTTATGATAGACGATTAATTGTATTGTATCGTACAGGGTCGGGTTTAAAACTACTGCGTCTGTACGGTGAAAATGACACTGAATGTTGTGAACACGGGACGTGAATTGCGGTCTCCTGGATGGAAGCCTTGTGTTTGTTGGACTCATCCGCCTCCCATCCCTCCCGCCCTGTGTCTCTCTTCGCTCTTTAAACTACGTCATCACAGTCACTTTCTCGGAGCGTTTACCGTTGCAGCTAATGAGTTTAATGGAACGCCCGGTGTGTTTCATACTGGCGCTGAAGGGAGACTTGTGCGGCGGTACCGAGCACCGACGGCCGTGACGAAGCCTCGGTATTTAACGCCCTGGGAATGAGAACGTCTTGCATTGGCATACAACTTCTTTATATTCTAGTTTTTGTTATTATTAGGTTATATTTACTTGAATATGTTTTATCCCGAATGCATAAATAAAACATATCTGATTTTACTATAGTGTTGCTCCTCCAACAGAACGGCGACTGACAGAAAACAGACAACTGAATATTATCAGTAAGACTTCACATTAGAGAAGAACAACATGTGCACGTTTTACTCCATCTATCCGTGTTAAGGAAAGCATTATGATGTGTTGAATTGAACTTGTTTTTCTTGTGTCATTTTATACCAACAAAGTTTACTGTAATCCGAATTAGAAAGAGAATGAGAGAGAGAGAAAGAGAGAGAGAGAGAGAGAGAGAGAGAGGTGGAAGGAAGAGAAGAGGATGAGACGACATCAAATGAAACATGAGAGAGGTGGAGGTGAGGCTGGAAATCAATACATATTGATCAACAGTCAGTCATCTCAGTGCAAAAGCTGAAAAATCTCATCCCCAGACCGGCAAATGGAAACAGCGGGTGGACAGCAGCAGCAGCGATGTTTTCTCTGCTCTGTCATTACTCACACACAGCAACGCACAAACACAGTCCTGCCCTCCGCCCACACATCACGGCAATTCATCCACACGGATTCCTGCTGCTCAACCGGGTCCAGGTGGCGGTGGAAGTCGGCTAAGACAGTTCTGTTTCAATGCAACGTGGCCTGATTGCATATGTTTGTCCATCATTCCTAGTCTCGTCTCCGACCTCTCAATATCAGTTTGTTCAGTGAATGAACCAATCAGAGCTTTTAAGGTGAGATTAAGAATGGAAATGTCATCTTCCCAGTTTGCTAGCTAGAGAATTCATGATAAAAGACCAGCAGAATGTTGACAAGCATGGATGAGATGGACTCAGCTGTACCGGTTGTTGACTGCGCTGTCTCGGCACATAGCCCGGAGTCCATGCAGCATGCCCTAAACACAATCAGACCTTTGGTTTCCAGGTTAAAAAAACAAAAGTCATGGCACATCTCACTACCCAACCTCCTTCACCCCCTAGCTTTCAAATCGGGGGTGTTCCACTCACAGTAGTTCACCGGTTCACCGGTCTTGGCTCCACACTCTCCTCAGACTGCTCCCCTTGACACTGAAATAAACAGTCGCATCAACAAAGCTTCATCAGCCTTTGGGCGACTCCGTAGAAGGGTATTCAAAAACAAAAAGCTAAAGATCAGTACCAAGGTTGCTGTTTACAACGCCGTATGTGCCTCCACTCTGCTCTACGGGGCAGAAACATGAACCCCATACAGACGGCGTATCACGAGCTCAGAGGCCTTCCACATTCGATGCCTCCAAAAAATCCTCGGCCTCTCTTGGGAAGATCGGATGCCTCACACAGAGATCCTTTCCGTGACCAACTCCATCTGCACGGAAGCATCAGTGGCTAAGAAACATCTCCGCTGGACAGGGCATACTATCAGCATGCCCGACCACCGCCTGCCTCGCCAAGCCCTCTATGGGCAACTTAGCGATGCAAAACGGGCTGCTGGCGGACAAAAAAGGTGCTATAAGGACTATACTAAAGACTTCCTCAAGCAAGGCAACATAAACCCCACCAATCTGGAACATCTGGCACTCGATAGGTCAGCCTGGAAGGTCACCTGCGCCAGAGCGGCCGAACAAATACATCACACCACCCAACAGAGGAGGACCAGCGGGCAGCCGGCATTACAACAACATCTTGGCTCCCTTGCCCCATCTGCAGGCGAGTGTGTGGCTCACACATCGGCCTCCACGGCCACATGAAGTAGCACCAGCGCCAACGCCGCTGAACCCCCCCCCATGCTTGATAAATATATACACAGTGATAATACACATCTTGACGCAGAAAATAATGACCAAATAATGTGATTTAATAACATTTATGAAGCAATTGATGGGGTTTTCTTTACTGTGGTTTCATTGTTGAGATATACGTAAAATGAGCTAATTCAATTATAATATGACATTATTTCAAATGGAATTGTTTCATATACATATTACTCTACACCATATTAAAATGATCTGTTTGTTTACAAATCATTTATAGGATTTATTTTATATCTAAATGTGCCTGTCCCACACCTCTGAGACCTTAGTCCCACATCTCTGAGACCTTAGTCCCACACCTCTGAGACCTTAGTCCCACATCTCTGAGACCTTAGTCCCACATCTCTGAGACCTTAGTCCCACATCTCTGAGACCTTAGACCTCTTAGACACTGAACGAATACCACAGGAAAAGTTTTATTCAAAGCCAAACAAATGTAGTTTCCATGGAAACAGAAGTTAGCAGGTGAGCACATTGATGACAGGTTGGGCCGCCCACATACAGGTGACCCGACTAGATCGAGAAAAAACAAGGTGAAGATCACCTTTTCTTCTTCGTCTTTTTAAAAACAGGACAACCACCCTGGTCTACCTGGTCTATCTGGTCTACCTGGTCTACCTGGTCTACCTGGTCCCCCCGACCTCCTGGTGCCTCGCCTCTGAGGAACTTCTGAACTAGCTCAGAGACCTCTGCCTGGATATGGGTGACACTTCCCCCCCGTGTTTGTGTGACTGCCTGGAAAGAGAACAGCATTTCAAACCAGCAGCAGATGCTTCACTTGTCTTTTAAATTGTCACGCAGAGCAGAATACTTGAAATTTGGTTGCAGTGAAAGGACTTCTTGTTCTTAGACGCACATTAAAAAGCTGCTCAATTGACTGCTTTATCTTTAGCTGTGTGACAGAATGAACAGAACAAGCCAAATATAGACTCAGAGAGCAGAGAGATGTCTGTGAAGAATATCAGAGTAATTCACACTGAGCTGAAAATCCTTCAGAAACCTGGTCACAGTCATACCTTCATACCTTTTCTTCCTCCACGTTCAGACACACAGAAAGAAATGGAGCTTTAGAAGCCGTGCTGCTGCATACTGAAACCCCACTGATACATCAAAAACACAATATTATGTGCTGATTTTTGCTTATAACAAATATATTGTGTTGGCCAATAAATAACAAGAAATAGCCTACTGTATGTTTGCATTGATTTCAAAACTTTGTCATTACATAGTTTGTAATGTTAAGGCAAAAGACAAAATGTTAAGATAAGTGATTTTGATTTTTCATATCTAAGTTGCTCTTTAAATAATTTATCATGTTGTGTATTAGCAGGTCAATAATGAAATACTGCAGCAGAGGGCAGCGCTAAGCAGCTGAGTTCCCCTGAGATGTAGGAGGAGGAGAAGCCAGATTAATTGATTGCAATTCACACTTCCAGGTGATCCAGGTGGGAAAAGACAGCACTGAGCTATAAACAGGATTCAGACCTGCTGGGTCTCTTTGTTGTGTGACCTGGTCGATATTCCCGCATAAAGCTGCAGGAAAAAAGGGCTTTCATCAGCGTATAGATGACCTCAGAGACGCTATTGGTTATCAACCTAACAGCAACAATCTCCTAACAATCTACAAACGAAGTTCAACATCAAAGAAATGTGCTCAGTTTGCGTTGCTATGGACTTTAATAAACGCAGGAGAAAGGAGTGAGTCGTCCTCTGTGGTGCTCTCAGACAGGCAGATGTTGAGCAGAAGAAAAGCCCAAAGAACTGGACAATGTTCCTCTCACTACATATCTTGGTCAGAATTCTTTAATAACCAAATTTAAGAAATCTTTATAAAAAATATTTGTTTATGTTATGTTAAAAAAAAAGATATCAGATATCAATTAATTCATAACGATATCAATACCAGCCTCAAAAATCAAGTATCAGTTTGGCTTTACTGCATGAACACGCCCACATTAGTGCAGGAGGATCAGGAGTGTTACGTTGCTCCGGTAGACGCCGGTCTGGACCTCTAAATGTTTTGAGTATTTTGAGTTTTCAATCACCTTTCAGGCCACAAGAGTGTGAAGGGCACACTAGCGTGATATACTGGCATCAAGTGGCATCTGTGTTTTTTTGGGTTCATGCTGCAGAGCCTCATGCATGTGGAGGTGATGTCGTCATTCAGTACACACATCCCCAGACTGCAGAGCCAGCTGGCTTCGCCCTCATTTTAAGCCCACAAAATTGGGGCTGGAGGTGAACCTCGCCGCCGCCAAGGACGACGGAGCGTTCTGCAGCCGAGTGTGAAACTAAGGAGGAGAGGTGTGGCTGCGCTGCTGAAGGATTGGAAGTGAAAGACCAAATCTGCAGACTAACACGGAGCCTGCAGAGAGGCACGCTACTGACAAACACATTAGTCTGACTGCCAAAACCTCAGCTAGATATATATATATATATATATATATATATATACCATTTACCATCTACCACGAGCCGCTCAATCAGTTTTCGCACAATCGTTTGTCAGCATCGATTCTTCTCTTCAACACAAGACCAGAATTTTCAAAAATTGTGCTATTGTGGAAGGCCAGAAATAGTGCGGTGTTTTCAGATTTTCTGCAGAGGTGTGGACTCAGCTTGAGCTCTCCAAAGCACAAAACACCAAACCTCTTCATCGATGGCTTCTCCGTTCCATTCCCCACCCACATCAAGAGCCTTGGTGTCACCCTAGACAGCACCCTCTCCTTTGAACCCCACATAAAAAAACGTCACCCGGACTGCTTTCTTCCACCAGACTCCGCCCATCCCTGTCTCATCCCAGCGCAGACATCTATTATTATTGAGTCATAGGCTTTGGCAAATACACACACACACACACACACACTAATTGAACTCACAGCAACGTTATAGATGGCCATGCCTACAGCTCGGTGGTCGTTGATCTTCTCCGTGGAGATGGATTTGGTCTCATAGGCCAGGAAGATGCCGAGCAGCAGCAGTAAACCTTTATAACCGTACACAACGCCTGCAGAGAGGAGACAACGAGGAACTGTGAGGAACGATGGAACCGCTGCTCGTTTCACACAGTAGAGGAACTTCTCACAGGACTTGTTACAACGTTTTACTTTCTAAAAGACAGTACCAGTGACTTTACATTTTCCAGATCATATTGTATGTTTTATATATACATATATATATATGCAGTGCTTTGTACTCACCAAGCCAGGTGTTCATCTTCTCTGAGCTGCAGTGCTCCAGTAGAGGCTGGATCAGAACATCCAGGTCTCCTTTGGGGGCTTCTCTGGTGAACTTCTGCTCACATACAGACGATATGAACACACAGGTGAAGAACAGCGACACCCTACAACTTCAACATACATTTTTTTTTTTGAGAAAAGCAATACTTTAACTTACTAAAAGTTCCGTGGATGCATTTTTTTTTTTATTATTCATCTACATAAAAATGTTATCAATACAACCTTTGAGCGTAACACATAATGCCATAATGATAATAAAATCAACAGAAAGTGTGCAACTTAAACTTAAAAATTACATTTTTCAAACTGGACTTTTGCATTTAAGTTGAATCATTGAAGAATTATGAAACATGACATTCAATTTGTAATATGTCAATAATGTAAACTTGACTTCATCAGACTTGAGGACATGATTCCAACTCAAATGTTAAGGTTGCACACTGTCATTCAAATGTATTATTATTATTATTATTATTATTATTATTATTATTATTACTATTATTATTATTATTATTATTACTATTATTATTATTATTATTATTATTATTATTATTATTATTATGGCAGTGTTATGTTTAAAAATACACTGAAAATCATTTGCAGGAATTCTTATTTTCATTTTGGCAGTAATTATGTATTTTCAAACACACGTTGATTCTGTCATTTTTATTTATCATTCATCATGCACACATAAATTGATATTTCACTTTGATTAAATTATTTTATTTTAATATTGGCAGTCATTAGCTTCCATAATTACTTGTTTTTCTCCAGTCAACCCAGTTATTATTATTTAGGCACACCAAATACTACCTTAATAATAATAATAATAATAATTATAATAATTATAATTAATTATTATTATTAGATTATTATTATTACTATTATATATTAATTATTATTATTGTTATTGTTATTATTATTATTATATTATTATTATTATATATTAATTATTATTATTGTTATTATTAATAATAACAATAATAATAATAATAATAATAATAATAATAATAATACCTTACTATATACCTTATATCTGCTGCCATGGATGCATTAGATTGTGAGAGGAATTTTAAATGCTTTTTTTTCCCAGTTATGAATGAATAACAAAATGACTGGATTGATCATACCTCTATTGTGATATGTAAAGGATCCACAATCTGCCAGATCATGAGAGACATGACGTCGATGCCGAGCAGAACGCCGACAGTAGCGTAGAGTTTCCACGGTTCCAGGTGCTGCTGGGAAACAGGCAGGTGATGGTCACTGAGGCGGCGTGGCGAGGGATCAGGTGGAGGCACAAATCCTCTCTTTTCTGATTTTTGTGAGGGAGGGATTTATGAAGCCATAAATAGACCAGACTAAGCTGGAGGAGGAAACAATGATCCATCACTAACTGAAGCCAATTCAATCTGCCCTCAGAGCGCCGAGCCATGACAGGAGAAGAGACAAAGAGGCCATACCGATGAGAACGCACAGCTCCCCGACTCACTCAGTAAATAAAGCTGCTCCTTTATGTGTTCAACTTTAAAGAAAGAGAACAGGTCAACCACTATAAAGTGGTTATTGATTTAATTATATAAGATCAAAGCTTTCTGGGTATTCAGCTGGAGAGAATATTCTTCAGCAGCAGGCCGACTATCCCACTGAGGGCCGACTACAGCAGCGGGCCGATTATCCCACTGAGGGCCAGCTACAGCAGCGGGCCGACTATCCCACTGAGGGCCGACTACAGCAGCGGGCCGACTATCCCACTGAGGGCCAGCTACAGCAGCGGGCCGACTATCCCACTGAGGGCCAGCTACAGCAGCGGGCCGACTATCCCACCGAGGGCCGACTACAGCAGCGGGCTGACTATCCCACTGAGGGCCAGCTACAGCAGCGGGCCGACTATCCCACCGAGGGCCGACTACAGACGCAGGGCAGAGAGTGAATGTAAAAACAGACAACACATGATTGAGGGATACCTCCTCTCCAGCAGTGGAGCTTGTCCTTGAAGGGGATGATGATTAAGTAAAGACTAACCCCCCCCCCCCAGCTTTAAATCCCCGCCACATTTACCTTCCTCTTGTCCTTCTTCTCGTCCTTCTTGGTGAAGACGGTGTGGACCCACCAGATCTTGGTGAACATGCTGCCGTAAGCGAGGCTGAAGCCCAGACCGAGCAGCCACAGGCGGAACTGTCAGAGGAGAAGAAAAAGAAATGAACGATTTCTTAATTACACTTATTAATATATCAAACAGATTAATCAGAACAGCTCCACAGTCATTCTCCATCATTAAGCCCTGTTCCACTTTAATAGCCTTTCAGAAATGACCTTGAAATAAAAATAACCTTCCCTAAGGCTGGCTATATATATATATATATATATATATATATATATATATATACACACAAACTGTAATAAATGGACTTGCATTTACACCGATCAGCCATACCATGATGACCAGCTGCCTAATACTGAGTAGGTCCCCCTCCTGACCCGTGGAGGCATGGACTCCACTAGACCTCTGAAGGTCTGCTGTGGTATCTGGCACCAAGCCGTCAGTAGCAGATCCTTTAAGTCCTGTATAAGTTGCAAGGTGGGGCCTCCGTGGATCAGACTTGTTTGTCCAGAACATCCCACAGATGCTCCTTTGGATCGAGATCTGGAGAATCTGGAGGCCGAGTCAACACCTCCAACTCGTCGCCATCCGCATGACGTAAAAGAAAACGTGATCCATCAGACCGGGCCACCTTCTTCCATCGCTCCGTGGTCCAGTTCTGATGCTCACGTGTCCATTGTAGACGCTTTATGGCGGTGGACACGGGTCAGCACGGGCACCTTGACCGGTCCCCATACGCAACAAACTGCATTAACTTGTTCATCAGTTTGAGCTCCAGTAGCTCTTCTATTGGATCAGACAACACGGGCCAGCCTTCGCTCCCAACGTGCATCAATGAGCCTCGGGTCTGACTCTGTCGCCGGTTCACCGGTTCTCCTTCCTTGGACCATTTTTGGTAGGTCCTGACCACTGCAGACCGGGAACATCCCACAAGAGCTGCAGTTTTGGAGATGCTCTGACCCGGTCGTCTAGACAGCACTATCTGGCCCTCGTCAAAGTCCCTCACATCCTTACGCTGGCCCTCCTTACGCTGGCCCATTTCTTCTGCTTCCAACGGAAAGTTCAAAGTTAAAAATGTTCACTTGCTGTCTAATATATCCCCCCCACTGCCAGGCGCCATGGTAACCAGATAATCAATGTTATTCACTTCACCTGGCAGTGGTCTGAATGTTATGGATGATCGGTGTATATATCTCCTTTCTCAAAGCTCTTCACACTTCATGTCAACATTCACACATTAACAAAAGCTGTCCTTCAGGATCTGATCTAAATACTCATTCACACACTGACGGCTCAGCTTCCTGGAGCAGTTTGGGGTTCACTATCTCTCTCTCTTTCTCTCTCTCTCTCTCTATATATATATATATATATATATCTGCCTTTACTGTGGCGAGGCAACACGAGGAGATCTAAGAGCTTAAAGACTTAAAAATACAGAATATTTCTGGGATTTGAACTAAAGATTTTCTTCCCTCTTTGGGAGGGATTTGTTTCGGCTCTGATCTCCTTTCTGACAGTTTCACATGTAACTGGAGCCGTCCGATCCACACTGACAGAATAATTACACCTGTCTAAAGGAAACGACATACCGATACCAACAATACCAGGCATGTTGACTCGGACTGTTAATCAAAGTATTCCACTGGTATTCCTGAATCCACTCCCCCCCCCCAGTCATATTAACACTCACATTGGTCGAGACACCGGCCGAGGAGGTGGAGCTGCAGCCATCTTCTCCTCAAGCCTATTAATCAACCCTACCCTACGTGTACCTGGCAGACGACGGGGAACTGCCTCCTGTGGACGTGAAGGCCGTCGATGCCCAGAGGAAAGACGGCAGCCAGAGCCATCATGCAGCCGACCGCAGTCATGTTGTTCAGGTACGGCTGAGAGTTCTGAATGTACCTGTACAAATACAGTATATATATATACATAATCATAGACAAAGAAATACACAAACAACTGATTCCTATCACAGTGAAAGGAATGGATAATAATGGAGGTAGGACATAGAATATATAGAGTATTTATTGTTTCTGAATGTTGGTCCTCAAAGCAACAATAGAGTTATTGAGTTATAGAGTTAACTTTCACTGCTTTCACTTTAACCGACACTTCAACTGTTTTCACCTGTTAATGTCAACAGGTCTTACACTTCAGCTGACATTTGCTTTCAGCAGATACACGTCAACAATCAACATCATAAGCACACGTCTGCTCACTGAGGGGAGCTGCTAGTTAAGAACTCTCTGTGAGTTTGTTCCTCCAGCGGAACACTTTCACAGAACACACAGGTATCTGAGCCGTTGTTCCGATAAAGATAATGATTAGTGCACCTTTAGATGAACTTGATCTTGATCTTGATATGTAGTAAAGGTGAGCTTTTGTACCTGACGTTGCTGTTGTAGATGTTGAAGGTGAGGCAGACGATTCCCAGCAGGATTCCCAACCCGGCGAAGCAGGACACGGAGACAAAGATCTTCTGGGACAGGTAGCGAAACTCTTCGATGACCACCGTCTGGTCTGCAGGGGGTCCTGAGCCTGGAAAACAGAGGAGATGATGAGGAGGATGAAGAGGAGGGAAAAGAGGAGACGAGTGACAGAGATGAAGGAGAACTTTGTGAATTAGTAGAGCAGAAAAGTGAAATGCAGCCCCCCGGTGTTTGCTCTGTCCGGCCAGGCCTCCGATCCGATGTCCCGACGATGTTTGAAGTGAATCACAGACAGTCACGGAGTGTGTGGCTCCATTAAGGTTCATTTAACGTTCAGATCACAACCAGCACCGACGGGTTCACAGACAGACAGACACGGTTCAGGACTGAAGGAAACACTCTCACCTCTCAGTTCATTTCATTCATTGACCTCTAACCCATTTCCTGATTTACAAAGAAACGTTGGTATAATGAAGTGCACGGTCGCTTCAATGACGAGGCTGCACAAACCAGAAAAAAAAAGCATGCTCATATTTTTGCAGTTTTGTGTAAAATAAAATTGAACAGCTGTGGTATTATTTTAGTTATTTATACTTGTAACAGGAGAGAGTTCAGAGACCAGGTCCAAAGCACACTGGAGCACACGGATTTAAGGCAATCAGCTTTATTAAAGACTAACGTTTTGACGCCAAGTGACGCCAGTTGGCATCGTAACGTCAGTCTCTCCTCTTACAAGGTTGAATAAACTTTGTTTTCTGAACATTTAAAAGCATTTTAAACTCAGCAGAGCAGTTTGTAGTGACTGAAATGCACCAGCTGCACTATGGAGGGAGCATGTGTATAAATGAATTATAGAAGTGAATTATAGCTTTAATGTCTTTACGCAAATCAGTTATATAATTAGAGAATAAAAAACCCCAAAATGAAACCCTGGGGGACACCTTTAGTTATCGCAAGAAAATCTGATTTGTGGCCCTCTGCCTAGACACACTGAGTTTGCTCTACAAAATCATTTAACAGTTAACCAAACCCAGCATTCCTAAGTTTGTTCAGCAGCAATTTGTGGTCCACTGAATCAAATGCCTTAGATAGATCCACAAATAAGGCAGTGCAATGCTGTTTTCTGTCCAAGGCAAGCCAATCAAAGGTCACGGTCAGTATTCAAAGTGACCGATCAAAGGAGCGGAGACATCAGCCGCTGTCTGTTTCATCCCCGCCTCCAAAGTCTCAAATGTTAACTTGATGAGCGAGCGATGGTTGAGCAGTTGCTAATCAACGTTAATTCCGTGAGTAACATGATGACAATGACGCTTGTCTGTTGTCAGGTTAAAATTCTCTCTGCAGTCGGTGTCTGTAGTCTGGGAAGAAGCTCTACTCTGTCACACCATCACCTCTGCACAACCGCGAGTGTTTCTGTAGGTCAGAGTGATCCGTCCTCTCTCCATTGGATCACGTCCGTCAGTTTCAGGAGTCACACTCATGGCGATTAATTAGTCTCAAAACCTATGCACATAAAAACCACGACGTGATACGATCGCTCAGGAGTTCAGAACAGTGTCTTCGTTCCTGCAAGTTAAGCCATCTTGCCAAGCTGTCATAACGAGCAATATCATGGACATAATCATGAATATTCTGAATTAACCTTACCTGACCTTCAGATTTGATACTGTACGTACATTGCTATATGCCCCTTCTTGTACATATCTACAATTTTTACCATTTACCAGTTTAGATATTATGATACAGGCAGGATGCAAAATGAATTTCAGTGCAAACTGACAATAAAGTTGTATCGTATCGTATCGTATCGTATCGTAACGTATCGTATCGATCGCATCGCATCGCATCGCATCGCATCGCATCGCAACGCAACGCATCGCATCGCATCGCATCGCAGCGCATCGCATCGCATCGCATCGCATCGCATCGTATCGTACCGTATCGTACCGTATCGTATCGTATCGTATCGTATGGTATGGTATCGTATGGTATCGTATGGTATGGTATCGTATGGTATGGTATGGTATCGTATCGTATCGTATAGTATCGTACGGTATCGTATCGTATAGTATCGTATCGTATTGTATCGTATCGTAACGTAACGTATCGTATCGCAACGCATCGCATCGCAACGCATCTCATCGCATCGCATCGCAACGCATCGCATCGCAACGCATCGCATCGCAACGCATCGCATCGCATCGCATCGCATCGCATCGTATGGTATCGTATGGTATGGTATCGTATGGTATCGTATCGTATCGTATCGTATGGTATCGTATCGTATCGTATGGTATCGTATCGTATGATGAATATATATTGGATTTGATATTTGATATGTTATACTTTATATTTGCACTGTATATATTTTTGTACTCTTTCCTAATTTGTACTGCGACTGCTGGGATCCCTCAGGATAACTTAAGTTATCTTATCGTATCTTATTTTTCACCACAGACACTCTGCTCTGCTGGAATGTAATGACATTTAGTTTCTATTTAATAAAACGTTCCATTTACATCATGTGAGAACAGGAATGTGTGCGTGCGTCAGTGTCGCCTACTTAGCTGCTCTTTTAGAGCATCTGAAGCCTGAGCAGTGACGGAGGAGCCCCGGGCCGTGCCAGTGTAACATCTGTGAGCCTTGGCATGTTTGAATGAGATGTTATTAGCAGCCGTGTTTTCACGGAGTCTGAAGGTCACGACAGTAACCGGAGCTTCTTTCTACCTCACAGATGTGTCGCTATGGAGGCGGCTGGTTTGTATGCAGTCCAGGTTCTTATGTGTCACACTTCAGAGCCTGATGCAGAGGATTACTCTGAGAATCTCACTTCAGAAGCTCAGTGTCGGTTATTCAGACGCCAGCTGTTTCTCATTCATGTGATATTCAGGGAACAGAAGAAACTGTGAGGATCAAAATTATATTTCTTCATCATCAAGCTGAGCATATCGGTCTCCCTCCCAACCTGTCATGTACAGCCACTTGGGGAGCGCCCTTCGGCATCGGATACCGACGCACGGAGGTACTCATAGCAACGGTCTGTTTTACGTAGCAACGGTCTGTTTTACGTAGCAATGGTCTGCTATACGTAGCAACGGTCTGCTATACATAGCAACGGTCTGCTATACGTAGCAACGGTCTGTTATACGTAGCAACGGTCTGTTTTACGTAGCAATGGTCTGCTATACGTAGCAACGGTCTGCTATACGTAGCAACGGTCTGCTATACGTAGCAACGGTCTGTTATACGTAGCAACGGTCTGCTATACGTAGCAACGGTCTGCTATACATAGAAACGGTCTGTTATACGTAGCAACGGTCTGCTATACGTAGCAACGGTCTGCTATACTTAGCAACGGTCTGCTATATGTAGCAACGATCTGCTATATGTAGCAACGGTCTGCTACACTTAGCAACGGTCTGCTATACGTAGCAACGATCTGCTATATGTAGCAACGGTCTGCTACACTTAGCAACGGTCTGCTATACGTAGCAACGATCTGCTATACATAGCAACAGCCTGTTATACATAGCAGCGGTCTGTTTTACGTAGCAACGGTCTGTTATACATGGCAACGGTCAGTTATACATAGCAGCGGTCTGTTTTACATAGCAACGGTCTGTTTTACGTAGCAACGGTCTGTTATACATAGCAACGGTCTGCTATATGCAGCAACGGTCTGTTTTACGTAGCAACGGTCTGTTTTACGCAGCAACAGTCTGTTATACATAGCAACGGTCTGCTATACGCAGCAACGGTCTGTTTTACGTAGCAACGGTCTGTTATACGTAGCAACGGTCTGCTATACGCAGCAACGGTCTGTTTTACGTAGCAACGGTCTGTTTTACGTAGCAACGGTCTGTTATACATAGCAACGGTCTGCTATATGCAGCAACGGTCTGTTTTACGTAGCAACGGTCTGTTATACATAGCAACGGTCTGTTATACGCAGCAACGGTCTGTTATACGTAGCAACGGTCTGTTATACATAGCAACGGTCTGCTATAGATAGCAACGGTCTGCTATACATAGCAACGGTCTGCTATACGTAGCAACGGTCTGCTATACAAAGCAACGGTCTGCTATACGGGTCTTCTGGCACAGAGACGTACTCGTATCGGTACTCGGTATCGGCGAGTACCCAAATGTAAGTACTTGTACTCGGTCTGAAAAAGGTGGTATCGGTGCATCCCTAGCTGTTATACATAGCAACGGTCTGTTATACAGAAATAACAGATCGCAGAACGCCGTGATTGACCAATCAGAATCGAGTATTCAACGCAGCCGTGTAATAAACACGGTTAATCAGCATGTTAGCGTTGCCATTGTGACCATGTTAGCGTGCCGATGTGTGCCAGCCTCACAGAGCCACTAGCATTGCTGTGGACTGTTATTCCTGTAACCTTGAAGGGTGACATCACAACATCTGCAGCAGCCTGGATGTCAACAACAGTGAACGCCTCAGTCTCACGATGTACGTGATTTACCTGTTTCCTTCTGCATTGTCCATGTAATGTTTCTCACCTTGTGTACAACAGTAACACCGTGTTAATAAAGCAAAGAGTTCAAAAGAAGTAAGGATCCAAATATCATAACTCATAAAACATTATGCACCGTGCACGAGTGGGTAGCGATAGTAGACAGTAGTAGTAGTCTGTTGAAGGTAGATGGAGATTATACCTGTGCATGTGTGTGTGTGTGGGTGACAGAGAATGAGTAAGTGTGTGTGTGTGTGTAAGCGAGAGTCCTTTGGGAAAATGTGTGTTCTCCAACACTAATACCTCCTCCTGCCCTTGATGGTGGAATCGGGACAGTATGTTACCATGGCGACTGGCCCCATAATGGTTACCAAGGCAATATGAGAGAGGCAGTGATGCAGCAGTGGTTGTCAAGGAGACCGAAGAGAATGAGGGAGGAGAGGAGAGGAGATTGTGGACAAATACTGGGAAAGTGAAGTGGGAGGGAAGAGATGAGAAAGATACGAAGAGATGGGAAGATAAAGAAGGGATTATATGGAAGAATGGATTGTAAAGAAAGGAAGAAACAAGGTAAGACGGAAGAAGAGAAGGGGATTTGGAGGAGAGAAGTAATATGTCATGAGGTGACACATCAGCGTGTAGCAGCCGATCTACAACCCAGTCCTGGTCACCTTGAGGAGGCCTGATTCTGTCACGTCACCGTCACTGACTATATTTGGTGTTGACTGCCAGGAAGGACGCCGCTGACCACCGATACTGGCAGAGGACGGAGGAGGACATCTTGACGAGTGCCTCGGGGTGACTGGCTGTCACGCACATGAAACCGGCTCCTCGTACCACATTACTCAGCTCGTCCACTGTCCAAGAGCATCTGCTGACTTCCAAACACAGTCCAGATGGGCCAGACAGTCTCATGACTGCAGGGTCAAACACCAGAAACACAGGAGGGCGACACTTCCTCCGGCCCTCCCTCGGAGGCCACTTGGATGACCTTGCTGTCTGTCGGACCGGTTACAAAGACTAGTTTCTGCAACACAGCCAGTAACGTCTCAGTGCTCACAGCTTTTCAGCGACAGCAGACGAGAGCGACGTCAAACACTACCAGAGGCTCGCGTCTTCACAGCCGGGACGGCGACAAACACTTCAGAATCAGCAGCTGAGTTTTCAGAGGATGGCTTGCTGTGATCATGGGATTATAAAAAGCATACTAAAATAGTTTTCATCATCATACTGCACTGAAATTAGTATAAAGTTTTGATTAGCAGTTATATAAAATACACATGATTTGTGAGGAGGTACTGAAGGGACATCCAAATGTGCTGCAATGGTCCTTTAAAATACTGTAAATTCTCAAATAAAGCCAAATTAGGGACTCGGGTCTTGAGCTCGCTTGAGCGGAGGAGTTGTAGCCTCGTAGCATTTATTCACCGACAAATAAAGTGTACACACACGGTCCGTTGGAAACTCGCTGAAGGTTCGCCGTGCTGACAGACCATATGTGTGTGACTACGGGGAGCACGAAGCTACCAGCAGAGCTACAGATGCTAACGTAGCACAAACCATGGATGCATGAAGAGAACTGGAAAGTTGGGATCGACGACCGGCGCTCTTCCTGGAGGCTTGGCAAACACACACACTGTTTATCGGACACTTGCTAAAGTTCCGCCGGGCAGACACACAGCTGACAACCTGCTAAACTAAACTAAATGTGCGGTGGAGACTTTTACTGGGAAAGTGGCTGCATGTCCGCGACACTACACGCAGCATCGTAGCTGCTAAGTTAACGCTCCCGGACGGTGAACTGGAGACAGTGAACGCAGCATCGTAGCTGCTAAGTTAACGCTCCCGGACGGTGAACTGGAGACAGTGAACGCAGCGTCGTAGCTGCTAAGTTAACGCTCCCGGACGGTGAACTGGAGACAGTGAACGCAGCGTCGTAGCTGCTAAGTTAACGCTCCCGGACGGTGAACTGGAGACAGTGAACGCAGCAACCCTAAGCCAAATAAAACCAGTATTCAAACAATGTCCCTATAAGGTTGTTATGGTTATTACCAGTCATGTCATACTGACCACTGCTGAGAACGCTGCTTCCACTGCTGTGGAAATGTGCCTTACACTGAATTCATCAAGACAACAGGTAAACATGGAGGAAGTGTTGAGTTTGTGTTTTCAGCACTCGTAACACTTGACAGTCGACAAACAAGCAAACCGGATAAACAACTGAAGGTCGTCTCCACTTTCAGATCTGCATCTGGTCGGTGCTCAGAGAGGCAGAACTGACGTGGCCGCTCGGAGCTCCCCCGTGTGCTGATTAGGGAACACAATCTCATTCCTCAAAGTCAAGGTCACGGGGCCCAATCCCATTACACCACCATCACCATCCAGATTGCTTTCTCCTGTTTAGTTTAGACTGTCGACTAGCATCTTCTATTTATTACATCGCTGTCACGGCTTCCGAGTGGTTCTCGTGTTCAATTAGTAAATGGAATGAAACAGTCGCTCCGCAGCACATCGGCCGATCACGGCCGTTAACTGTTTGCTGCTGCTGCATCACTCGGTGGAAAGTTAGCAGGAGAGTTGCTGAATAAACCTGAATGATTGATTGATGAACATTCACAGCCCGACCTTGTATGTAAAGAGAGAGAGAGAGAGAGAGAGAGAGAGAGAGAGAGGCGAGTGCAATAACGGAGGGAAGGAAGAGGAATTAGAGGGAGAGAGGGTGAAGCTGCAGGATCAGAGAAAACAGGAGAATAGAAGGTAGGAGAGCAACGGACAGCGAGAGAGCTGAAGAAGAAGAAGAATGTCCCCCACCTACCTATCCACTTGTCGTTCCCGTACCAGGACAGATTGCCTTTACTGCTGTCGTAGTATCCGATCTTCTTATAGCTCCCTCCTGTGAGAGAGAGAGAGAGAGAGAGAGAGAGAGGGGGAGAGAGAGGGGTCACACTGGGCTCTAATATCCCTAACTCTAATGAATGGTGGCTATCCAACCTTAAGACCAACCCAAATGTGAGTTAAACATCACAAGTTAAACATCTGAGAACATCTGAGAACGTCTGAGAACGTCTGAGAACATCTGAGAACATCTGAGAACGTCTGAGAACATCTGAGAACGTCTGAGAACATCTGAGAACATCTGAAAACGTCTGAGAACGTCTGAGAACATCTGAGAACGTCTGAGAACATCTGAGAACGTCTGAGAACGTCTGAGAACATCTGAGAACGTCTGAGAACGTTTGTGTTAAAGGGACTTTTTGTAAGAATCAGAATGTTGAACTATTCCTTTA
>CAKALU010051851.1:3688-45108 GCA_916700995.1 Hozukius guyotensis | reverse complement strand
ACAAATATGCTGCTTTATGCAAATGTATGTATATATTTATTATAGGAAATCAATTAACAACACAAAACAATGACAGATATTGTCCAGAAACCCTCACAGGTACTGCATTTAGCATAAAAATAATATGCTCAAATCATAACATGGCAAACTCAAGCCCAACAGGCAACAACAGCTGTCAGTGTGTCAGTGTGCTGACTTGACTATGACTTGCCCCAAACTGCATGTGATTATCATAAAGTGGGCATGTCTGTAAAGGGGAGACTCGTGGGTACCCATAGAACCCATTTTCATTTACATATCTTGAGGTCATAGGTCAAGGGACCCCTTTGAAAATTGCCATGTCAGTTTTTCCTCGCCAAAATTTAGCTTAAGTTTCGAGCATTATTTAACCTCCTTCGCGACAAGCTAGTATGACATTCCTTAGGTTTTGTAGTTTCAAATGATGCCAGTATCTTCACTCTAGCTTTAAAACCTCTACAACCTCCGAAAGATCGATTGCTTTGTATTAAAGAAATTAGTGGCGTTAAAGGAAACGTGCGTTAATGCATTATTATCGCGTTAACTTTGACAGCCCTAAACTGAATATTTATTTTTTCCAAAATACCATATGCACAAAGCCTTTATTCTCATTATTCATCATGAAACCAATCAGTATAGTAATTTAAACCCTTTAAATAATAAGAAAGCTGTTAAAGGATTAAAACATGCATTCTTTTCTGGCTGCTCATGGATGGCAGACAAGTCATTCATTGGCAGCCAGTGTATGTTTTTAAAAACTCTCTCTCTCTCAGAAACAACCCATATTTGGTGCTTTCGACATTTCCCTCCTCTTTCTTTCAAAGCTCTCCCCTTTGTCCAACCCATTTCTCTCATGTCATACGTCAGCGACCCTAGTGAGTAACCCACATCTTCTACGCAGACAAAAACAGTAAAGGCGAGCTGCATTCGATGGAACTGGAAGCATCTACAAGTACATAAAACCAAGGGTTCCCCAAAAAAATTGTTGTGGAGAAAAAAATGTCAAAACCCTGATTTTGCAAGATAAAAAAAAAAGGTGTGATGTATCTGACTCTGGAAGCGAGGATCAGCACATGCACACTGAAAGAGCAGACCACAACTTGCAGGATTGTAGGTTGGAACCTTGGTCTTGTCATCCTTTTTCACCCTCAAGTAAGGCAGCGGCAGTTGGGCTCAGCTCACTGACGGACGGCAGCACAAGAAGGAAGTACTGCAGAGAGACATCACGCATCATCAATCAGACTGTTCGAAAAAAGAAGTTTCATGCTCTCATCTTCCACTTCCTGTTCTCCTCCGCTAAGCATAGAATGTGAGGCTGTCAGACATGTTGTCACAGTTATCGGACTGTGAACCAGAAGATCATCTGGTGTAATGACAGACGTGGGCACACCAGGTTGCCAATAAGGCCTGCAGGGAATTCAAAGTCAATATTCACCTAAATTCAAAATTCAGAGCATTAAAGTGGCAGTAGGCAGTATATTTTTGACATCATTTAATTAAGTTAATTAAATTAAATTCTATAATAACCTTTCAGCATATTGTAATTCAAGTGTTCTGAGAGATAACTAGACTTCTACACCTCCTCATGGCTCTGTTTTAAGGCTTTAGAAAATATAACCGTGATGTGAGACTTTGACCAATCACAGGTAATTTCAGAGAGAGAGCGTTCCTAATGGCTGTGCGCCGGTCATGTGACCAGAACTTGGCATCACAAACTTTCTAATTTTACAGCTAAACCGCGCACTACAAGATGATTCTGAAAACATTTGAGGAAAGAAATAGGCATTAACGTAACATAATATTGATTCATATTTGATCAGCGCTGCCTAGTTTGACCGTTTGGTCGGAGTTTGCGAGTGATTGACAGTCGGCTCTCATAGACGGCAGCTGGACAGCAGATCTCAGATCAGCTCTCACTGCTTGTTTTACTCCGGTCTGTGAAATCTTGCAGATGCCGTTAGGAGCATCGGAGGACACCGGAGGACACAGAGGCACATGATTTTTTTCAGGTTACCTGTTTCATGTACTACTGTCACAATATAGCGACCGTTTTATATAAATAACTTTTTTTAATCATATTTGCTCCAATCTCACCTACTTCAGCTTTAATATAGCAGCAAACAACAATTTGTTATGTAAAGATATAGAGGCATGTTAGTTTATGTAAGTCCCAGTGTGTGTGACCCACTGGCTAGCTACGTTAACACTGTTAGCACCGTTAGCTGCTAGCCAGCGGTCGTGTTTAGAAGGTAACCCACAAGTTGCGAAAATTTGCGAAAACAAGTTTCGCAACTCGTAGGTTAACTTCTAGACACAATCCCGCCGAATCAGTCGTCGCCATGTTGAGAGCTGCGTGGAGGCAATCCCTCAATCATAGATAGGGCTTCAGCTTCGTCTGAAATCGCATACTATGCACTACATACTCAATATGTGTAGTATAGTGCAACATACTTTTGTGTGAATAAACCGTAGTATGTATCTTTTCGGACGCACTGAACAGTAATTTACGTCATCGCTTCCTGAGAGCCTCCTTGCTTATGTCAGAGACGCGTAACCATGGTAATCCGTGCCAACCTCATGTGACCAAAACGGCGGTTTGTGAGAATCAAAGTCTGAATTAATCCCAAATTATGCCAAGCAAAGGGAAATCTTATGCTTACAGTTAAATTGAAGCGTTATTGATGTTACAAAAAGCTGTGAACGTTGTCGTCACTACCGCATTGCATTGTGGGATATTTATGCCGCCGTACTGTAGTATCTAGTGTTGCATACTGTAATATTTCACCGTAAATAGTATGTAATTTGCGTATTTTTGATTTCATGCAAAGGTTTAGGACGTACTAAACAATCTCGCATACTGTTTTAGTGTACTAAATAGCATGTTAGCGTGGGCTTTCGGATGCAACCAGGCTCTGAATTTAGCACCTTTAAAGTGAGACGTTGTACCGTGAAAGAAGAATTAACACAATCTTTCTCTTAGAAATGAAAAATGTAACTCATAAGCAATAAAACTCACCTTTGCTCAATTCAACACTCTGCTACATCTTTACTTGGTCTGTTATGACCAGCTTATGGTGGCTAACGTTAGCTAATGTTAGGAAACTTGATATAAAATAGGCTTATTGCTGTGGAACTGATATCACTGAGTCACTTCACTGACTTAAAGAGTTAGTAAATTACATAGTTACAAATGGAACTCTCCTACGGAGTTTTAAGACAACATTAGCTAAAATGTTGTGATGAAAAATAAGAAAAACAGCGAACCTCATTTTAAAAGAAACAACTTCTAGTCTTGTATTGCAATTTTTATTTAATTTGCTCAAACAAAAACAATATGTTAGCATGTAAGAAAAGACTAATTAACATGAGAACAGTAGGCTATGGTACAATGCAGATGATAAAAGAATAAGTCTGGAAACCCATCCATGAAACTTGCTTCAGCCAAATTCATTCCACGCAATTTCTTTCAGTTCCCCTCGGCACAAAACTGGGTTTACGGACAAAGATAAATGTTTCCATCAGCAACCTGACATCGACACGGAGCAGAGCTCACTGCAGAGGACAAAAACGAATTTCCAAGCGTGTGTAAAGCTGCTGAACACACGCAGGCTCTGTGACATTTAAAATGGCATCACAGAACACTGCAGTCAGACTCATCTGGGCTTTAGGTTTTAAAAAAAATCATCTCAGAGCGAAGATCACCTTGGAACCCTTACAGGCCTCGTGTCTCAAAAGGCTTGATTGTACTTCTGAGCTGTTAGAAAACCTCACACTGTATGGAAATAAATCACATTTATGTAAAAAAACAAAAAAAAAACAAAGAAAATCTTGGTGCAAAGATGTTTTCTTGGTGGGGAACAGAACCAAGGTTAAATTCTCCCTTCAAATAAACATGATGGAAAAAAAACAAATCCAAACTAAATAACAACTGCATGTGATCATAATGACAGTCCCTAGATATTATTACTAGTCATCTTTATATTAAATGCAACTTCGGAACAAGGCACAAACCACATAGCTTCACAAAGAGATACACTTTTTCTGGATCCAAACGTTTCACCTGCCATCACGTCCAAAGGACCGAATATAGAGACAGACATCTTTCCTTTTGTTCAATCTCTCGACAAAATGATACAAAAATAAGAAAGGCGACTTTGTTGAGAGTGATTATGTTTAGCAGGAGACTGCCGAGTTGAATCCTTTGGTGAGAAAGCCACGCTGTTGGCGACAGAGGCTCTGTTGTCAGAGTATGTTGGATTGCTCTGCGGGTTTCTGTCTTAAAGTGCAATCGATGCTGTGTAAACGCTCGGTAACAGGGAGCCTCTTGGTTGGGTGTTTCCATTTAAAAAAAGTGGATGAGAACAGTAGATAGAGAGCATGAAACAGACCTGACTGTGATTAACCCATTCATTTTTCTCATCACAGTATTTTTTTTTTAACAAATTTGACCCAATCCAAAGCAATTGAGAGAAGAAACTGGGGTGAAAATCATTTTCTCAAATCTGTGACTTCTCATCTTCAAACATCCAAGCCCTTGAACATGTTGTATGAGATCCAACAGCCACTGATTAACAAACCTTTCGCCGGGATCCCGGGTGACAAGAAAGACATGACGGTAACTCCTTAGCTGCTTCTGCTGATCCTAATTTAAAGGGGCACTCTACCGATTTTACACGTGACAATCACAGACATGTAGTATTAAACTGGGATTTATCAGGCAGGGAGCGTTTATTGAAAACATGCTATGGAGTTGAATTATGGGAATTGTAGGACTAACAGTCAGGATATTTCAGCCTTTGTTGATTCGAATATACACAATTATTTTTTCAGAAAAGGCCTATGGACCAATCCGGCGACCGCTTTGTGTGTTCCGCCATCCAGGAGCGCCGGCATTACTGCGGTGGCAAGTTGTAGTGACACTATTGTCTGCTAACTGTGTTAACTGGTGACTTTAGGCCGAGGGCGTCCGTGGTTGCTCGTAGTAACTTATGTAAATGACCCTAGACAGTGCCTTTAGCCCTTTAATGTTAGCTAACGCTAGCTAAGCAGTGTTAACTTAGCTGACGTTACTTGTTTCAGCATGTCAGGCTAACGTTAACTAAGCAGTGTTAACTTAGCTAACGTTACTTGTTTCACCATGTCAGGCTAACATTAGGCAGCTGAGAACTGCTCAGGTTCTTCCTGAACTCCTAGACATCGTTGTCAAAAGTAACGTTACATAGAGAGTAAAAGTAAAAGTAGAAAATTGTACACTTCTTAGGACAGCTTGCATTCAAACGCACGCATATTGCGGGGAGCCGCCAGCGCAGTAATGGCGACTTGGTTACCTCCGGTACTTCCCCGTATTCGTGTTATTGCAAGTCTCCAACTTTATGGAAGGACAATAATAAATCAGTGGAGTGCCCCTTTAAGTCAGAAATCCTGTTGCTGTTGGAAGGGAGTCACAGCTGTGACATTAAGGGTGAACCGTGGTGATTGCATGCACACCGTATTGCCTTGTGAGTTCTCAATCTGATGCATGTAACATTGTAATATTCACGTTGTAGATGCTAAAACACAAAGCATCATTTTAAAACTTGTTCAAGATGTCCTATCACCTTGGATTCCTTTGGAAAGACAAAAGGTTGTTTTCAAGAGCCAAGCTTGTCCCGCAAACCCCACTGTGGGTGGCTGTTAGACATCGTATCGTGTGATCTCGCCACAGTATTTGAACATCAGTCTCTCAGCTCCCAACATACCCCTCTCAGGTTGATTGTACTTTTAGTGAGACAAACTCTGAACTGAAAGAAATGTTGAAACAAAAGTGTTTTTTAGAATAAAGTGACAGTCCCCCTTATATCCGTGTAAAACCTCAGGGAAAATACAGTTTCTCATTTTAAGGATTAGACATTGGCAGGAGAAAAAGGCAAAGGAAAAAGAGATGAAACAAACACGTCATCAGTAAGCACTAGAAATAGTGAATGGCACATTCATGTCCTCATGTGGACACCATCTCTTACACATTTGGGTTGTCCCGTGCACCTTTCAAAAGTTTTACTCTATAAATGCAGTAAAATAATTAATAATAATAATAATAATAATAAAGGATAAAAAAAATCAGCTCCAATGTGGCTAAAGACACAGTATCCTTGGATTTTATAGTAAATAAAAAAGGAGAGTATTGTGATTTAGAAACGGCGTTACTCCATGAAATCATGTCTTACAGTGTTGCTCTGATATTCTGTCATGTCAGCGTTCAGTTTCACAGAATATCTGCGATAAAAGTTGACAAGAGGTGGCGTGGTGTCACACAGTAACATTGTCCAAGGGGGGCCAAAGAAAAAAAAAAAAGGACAGACAGACGTTGAGACATCGATAAATGTTTGGTGGTGTCAGGACTGGGGCAGGCGGGCCTTAAAATAGATGCTACACTTATTGCTTGTAATAAAACTTGCGACAGGTAATGCAATTTCGTGGCAGACTTGTGACCCTCACCGTGTAAAGAAAACACCCATACATGCACCAAACGGAGTACCGAAATGTGACAGACTGACAGAGACCGAGAGAGAAAGGGGGAGAGAGAGTCCTCAAATTAAAATGTACAAAACAAAAACAAAAAAAAAGTCAGCTCTATCTACACGTCTGGCCATGGTCAACTAACATGACGGATATAGAGAGGCCAAGTCCGCCCCTTCTGGTGGACTACCATTGGACCTTATTTCGAAAAAAATATGAACGGTTGTCAATGGCGAGAGACAGATCATTTTGTTTGAATTGCGCCATGAATCACACATATGATGTTTGTCAATTTAAAACATAATTTTGCAAGTCAAGAAAGTCGCAGTTTGTTGTAAAACTGTTGAAGTATCAGACTGTGAAAATCCGTAATTAGAAAAACGACAACCAAAAATCGCGTGAGTGACGTCTCTTTTTCTGAAAGACCAGGAGTCGCTGGATAAATCACTTCAGGTCAGATAGCGTTACGTGTGTGTGTTAGCTAATGCCGGGTACACGCCACATGAGAATCAAGCTGATTTTGGGCCAGATTCCCCCCCCCCTCCCGACGCTCGTAGGCAAAGCCCCAATTTTTGATGGTTCTAAAAATTATCTTTCTGGATATTCCTGTGGTGTGAGGTATGTTCAGAGTGTTTTTTACATCCCCCGATCGGCTCTGAAGTCCATCCTGGCCGCACTGATCTCAAATCGTAAATATTAAACATGTTCAATATTTCCGATCAGATATCCTGTAGGACAGCCGATGACGCAGTCACGTGAGAAAGAACGACAGCCAGTTGGGAACCAAACTGACCGAAGAACCGTCATGGCGGCCGCGGCTAATGCATGAGCTAATGCTAAACATGAAGCATAGAGTAGTAGTAAGATGGAGCTCAGAAATGGAGGACCAACATGTTGATTTGTGGCAACAACGTGAGTGTTTATTTAACGTGTCTCTGTGACTTCATCCATCCATCCTTCGTCAATTTTCAGTACAAAGTAAAAACTAACATCGCTAATTCTTCCTGCCCGTCATCCGCCATGTTTGTTTTCACTAAAGTCACGTTTGATTGCGAGAGATTTTGCGAATTTCCGAGATATTTTTTAGTCGGGACTCATGTTGTTCATGAATGAATCTGTTAGTGTGTGGTGTGCTGTTTTAGCCAAACCGTTGCTCTCCACACAGTCTTTTACTGCGGGCCAGCCCTAAGTTAGCGAGCTATCTAGCGTTGGTGATGTATGTTGTGCGTGACGAGAGACGTAGTTCACTGAGCGGTTTCACACAAAACTAAATGATACTACGACAAACTGAGACTTTCTTGACTTGCAAAATGATCTTTTAAATTGACAAACATCATATGTGTGATTCATGGCGCAATTCAAGCGGGATCAAAAAAATATCTCTCGCCGCCGACTACCGTACATATTTTTTTCCGAAATAAGGTCCAATTGTGTCCCCCGGAAAGGGGCGGGACTTTGGCTCTCTATTAGCAAATCAGCACTTTGCATTGACAGAGAAAGTTTGGTAGAGAGCTACGTGGCTCGTCCACCTGCCGCTCAACGGTATGAAGAAAGAAACGATGAAACGTGTGGACAGCGCGCTCACTCCAGGAGGGAAACGACACGTGTGATTATGATTCCACAGACGAGGAGACAGACGAGAGAGCATCCTGTGGTAAAGATTGGATTATTGAGCTACTTGATATGGCCATAGATCTACACTGAAACAGACATGGTTGATAGATGCTTTTGTTTTTCTTCTAAATAATCTTTTGTACATATTCTGGTTAAAATAGTATTTGAGGAAGACGAGCTTTACAGTGTCCTGCAGTGGTGGACTTCACCAGAGACTGTCAGTCCCCCATACACACTCACACACACACGCACAAGCACGCACGCACGCTACCCCTATGGCATTATGGGAAAAAAAGTTTTTTATTCTCCATCCCCACCTTCTTCCTGTCTGTCTTAATAAAACCTTTTGATAGTAAATCACAAGAGTTCGGATTCATCAACGTTGCTGTTCGCGTATGCGCCAATGGTTAATACAGTATCATCGAAGAGTTCAGTATTGTTGTGTGTGTGTGTGTTTTTTTCTTGTTATTATAGGACAAAGAGAGAGAAATCATCTTTGCATAAAGACTTCTCTTTCAGACACTGTCCAGCAGGATGCCCCCCCCCAACCCTCAGCGGGAGGAGGAGGGGGGGCGGGCGGGGAGGCTTCGTAGAATGGATTCTGTGAGTCACAGCTATCAGAGTTACACGCCTCCCACCACCACCACCCTGTCCGATGCTGCCCCACATAATGTCCTCTCTCAGTATTAATACCATTATTGTTCATCATCACCGTTTTGTTGGTTTTATTTTCCGCTGTTGTTGTCGTGTTGTCGTGTTGTCGTGTCTTGAATTGACCGTGGTTTGTTGTCTGTCGGGTGGCCTGGATGTAGACGTTGTGGAGAGGGCGTTTAGATCCCTCTACGCCGTGCTGGACTTTCCCAGCTCCTCCCTGATTGCTGAGGACACGAAGACAAAGATGCATGTGAGAATCACTTTCGAGTTATTTCTGACCAGCTTTACTTGTGAAGGGAGTTCTAGGTCAGTCCTACCTTTTTAACGGCAATGTGTGGTGTAAGGTAAGGTACCAAAACACTTCAACTTAAAAAGATGTAATAGCTGTGACATCCTTAATATTGAGCGCAGCTAGATAATGGTGCATTCGCAGGACTGTTGACATCCGGAAGGAACATTCTGTTTTATTAAAGGTCCCATATTGTAAAAAGTGAGATTTTCATGTCTTTTATATTATAAAGCAGGTTTATGTGCTTTATAAATACTGTTAAAATATCAAAACGCTCAATATATGGAGAAATACGCACAGCCCGTATTCAGAAATTGTTCGTTTGAAACAAGCCGTTAGGATTTCTGTCCATTTGTGATGTCACAAATATACAATATTTAGACCATTACATGGTTTTAAACGTAAACATTCTAAATGTGTCCCAGTTTATTTCCTGTTGCAGGTGTTGTATGTGAATGCCGACAGGAAGTAAACATGGACCCAAACTGTTGCCTAGCAACGCAATTCCATTGCAATTCCGTTGAAATGCGCTAAAACGGAGCGTTTCAGGCAGAGGGTGAATACAGGTATATTCAGGCAGACAGTGTGAGGAAAATAAAGTGTTTTTTTAACATTACAGCATGTAAACATGTTCTAGTAGAAACACAAAATACAAGTAAGAACCTGAAAATGAGCACGATACAGGACCTTTAAAACTTATTCCCATAGTTTTGGCCATTATTCTTACAACTAATAATAACATTATAGTCATCTGGGAACATGGCGACATCTCTAAAAATAAGTCATGCTCATGGGGGATCTCTTCAAGGGTCTCTAGACTATAGCGAACGGTTTAGACCTACTCTTTATGAAAAGAGATAACTTGTTATGATTTGACGCTATGTAAAAATAAATTGAATTCAATTGAATAAGTAGCCTACATTATTAAGAGAAGAAGAAGTTGTAATAAATCACAATAATTCTTTAAATTATTCCTCATATTCAGGGCTGGATTAACCTATTAGTGGCCCCCGGGGCAAAAGGTTAGTCATGGGGAGGGGGGGCTATACCCAAGTACTGTGGCGTCTGCTCGGCCTGCTGTGCTGAATGCAGCCGTTTGCTGGAAACCATCAGACAGCTCGTCTGCAGCAAAGCAGCACATCCTGCCTACTGCTGTAACAACATTAGTGGTGCAGCTATACACTGATGCATGTTCACATGAACATTAAACCACATCCTGAGTTGCTATACGTGATGAGTCATAATAATATAGTACCTTCGATGCCAACAAATGAATTGCCGTTTGTTTCTGAGATGGCAGTATGTATGTTATTTCACTTCCTGTCTTCAGCCAGCGTTTAAATATAAGTTATATGAACAATTCAAACAGGAAAGAAAGAAAAGTTAAACAGACAAAAGAAGGATAGATCACAACTAGAGAGATGTCTGACAGCTATCAGCAGGATGACTGAAGTGTGTGTGAAAAGGGTGAACAGGTTTCAGTGATTATTACCATCAATGAGCTCTTCTTTTAGCTTCGACAGCTCCTTCCTCATCTCATCCAGAATGTCCTGAAAAATGAACACCACAAAGTCACCTTTCCATACAGACACACGATACATGTCAAACCTCAGAGAAGAGTCAAACCCTTGGACAGTCACATGACATTAAGGCCCCGTTCAGACCTGGCATTAACATGCGTCCTGAGTGATCCGATCACAAGTGGACAGCAAATAAATGCAAATAAACACGTACAGCATTTCCATTAGCGAAGACCAAACTTGTTTGTTTTTAACTGGCGAGGGACAGCAGTAGTAATATCCTTCATATTCATTAGGGATGCACGATACCGATACCAGTATCGGGTATCGGGTCCGATACTGTGCTCATGTACTCGCAAAACGGCTTCGATACAACGGCACCGATACCACTTTACGGCAGCGGCACCTCCCTGACGGTGCTTTCATTGTGCCACGGGGTCCTTGGTCCTTGTTTCAAGACGGGTCGGTTGGGTTGCAGACATCGCCGCAGACCCCTGGCGCCTTTTACCTGGGCCGAGCCCCGCCCTGGGGGCACGGCGCGGTTGGGGCGCACTAAGGACAGTCCACCCCGGTGACACTTTGGCCACGGCCCCGGGAAGCACCTTCGCCCCGAACCTTTCAAGCGACCTGGAGCCGGTGGCGGCGCACCGCCTCGTATGCGGGACTCCCCAGCCTGCCGTGTGTCGCTCACACCCTCCAGCTGGCTGTTAACGAGGGTCTTTTGGCACAGAGAAGTACTTGTATCGGTACTCGGTATCGGCGAGTACCCAAATGTAAGTACTTGTACTCGGTCTGAAAAAAAGTGGCAGCGGTGCATCCCTAATATTCATGAAACCTAAAAATAGAAGGTTATTGTCTACCAGTGGTCCCCAGCGACCTCCATACCACCAACACTGTAATTCATAATATATCTCTATGTGCTTTTCGACGTTGTGGACAAAGCCGGCCAATGTGTACGTATTTCCGCTTACGCAGAAGACGTCAGTTGGGTAGGTGGTCCTTAATTTGGCCCGGGACACATTCACATACTAAAAAAATGTGGCCATATGCGGCCCAGACCAGCGGATCTCAACTTGTCACACCTGTACTTAGAGCTGTCCACTTGTGATCGGATCACCCAGGACTCATGTTATTGCCGGGTCTGAACTTACCCCGAACGGCAGCTGGATTCTCGCAATGTCACAAGATCACGCGAGAATCGCGGGACCACATATCACACGAAAAAATCCATCTTGTCAGGCTTCATGTAACGCGTTTGTGTCCGGCAAACCAGTGCACGGACCAATCAGCGTCCTGTGAGGAGCTCTTTATCAGAACTGGAGAGTATTTCTTCATTGAATGAAGAGCAGGGAACGGCACTGAAGACTTTTCTACATGGAAAACATGTTTTCGCTCTTCTCCCGACTGGCTTCGGTAAGAGTTTGATTGAAAGATGGTTCATCCAGTCACCTGCCAAGTATTTTTTGAAAGTGCCTGCCCTTTTCTAAACGGTTTCCAATGACGCTTCTTAGATAGGTCTGTGTATTAGACCAGGTCTGAACAGGAACATAAAAGGAAATACAGAGAGAGAGTTTCCTTTGGCTTTTAGTCCCCGGAACTACTTTTCAAGGAGCTAAAAGGGTCCTTCAGCCCACTGTTGTCTGCGTTTCCACCGCGGTCTAAAGACCTGCGAAGAACAGGCGGGTGGAGGCACCACCAACAGGCAAAGGGAAATTCTCTATCTTCTTTACTAAGTAGCTAATCCCTGTGTAGAATGTAGAGACTCCCTGTGAGATTAGGCCCGAAGACTCACTTAATGACAGCAAGACGCGAAAGTTACTGGCAGAGTATATAGCTAATGTAGTATCATAAAGTTTGAGCTATACTCTTTTGCCTCCACATCCCGCTGAATGAGGAGGCGATAATGCCAGTGAGTAGAGTGAAGGGTTGGTCTCCCAGTCCCACTGCTGGGAGCAGTGGTGGTGACAGATAGGCAGGACTCTGAGAGACTCTGGACTTATCTACCAGGCTCATTGACTGAGGTCAGAGGGAGGAGCTGCCTTATAGCTGGACGGGTCACTGCACACACCCCCCACTGTTAGAGGAGCAACAGGGCTGCATAATTAGTTAGAGGAAAAAAAGACCAATGGAAATGGTTGTGTCAGTGTAAACTATGCCTGAGATCACTGTGAAATATCAAACATGAGCATTTTAATGAGCAGATTATTAGTAAAACCATTTTAGTCATCATTTAGCAAATAAAACCCCCACTATCTTTGATTAGAATTACACAAAGACCTCATGTCATTTAGGAATTTACCCCCAAAAGTGTCATACAAATGTATCCATGATTGAAATGTTATAGGCAGGGTCTGAAATTAACTTTTTTATCACTGTAAAACGTTCGTACGCACGGTTTAAGCATAGATTTCTGCGTATGCACTGTTTGTGAATGAGGCTCACTGACTTTAGTAAAAACTATCTGCCTTGTTCTAGTGATAACAGACGGTCTGCCAACGTGTAGAGGAATGTTGATCTGGTTGAGTGACTTTCGTAGCACAGATTTTGTCCCATATTGACACAGACAGGCACCACATAACAATATAATATCCCACCCATCATGTGCAGTGACTATAATATCAAAATAAAAGCTTTCAAGTCCCTGAGTGAATGTTAAAAAGTCTGTGAGCAGTGTTCACCTACCTGTTTCAATCTGTCATAGTCAACAGCTTCTGTTGGCACACCGTTGGCACTTAAGGATGCGGTAGGTGTCGGAGTGGACTTAGGTCTGTGAGGGGAGACAGAGAACGGCAAAGAGACTCAGTGGAAGAGAAAGACAAGTAGACAGGAATGAGGACAACACTGGTCGCTACTTTATTATTATCATGTATATCAAATAAATACGCTCAAACCAAAGCATCTGACCTCACACTAGCACCTAAAATAGTACTAGCTTGTGCTAACATTGAGATACAATATTAAATACAAAACAATAAAGTGGATGAATATGACACAAACTGTACATGTCTAATGTAAAGAAATAGGATTTCAACATTTTCTGCCGTAAACCTGAAAGTCAACCGTGATTATCAACCATCACCCCCGGGGTTAGAAAAAAAACCTGTTGAATTCACTCATTTTTAAGTTATTCTCTAATAGCTTTGTATCATGTACGCACAAAAAAAGATGCTGCCAAAACTGCCGTTAGGAACCAAATCCTGTTCATAGCATGCACACACATTTGGGGAAGTGCACTCGCCTGGACATGCATGGAAACACACAGAAGCAAAAACACACACTCATACAGAGGTCTCAACAATTTATGAAACTTATTAAGGAAAATACTAGGGCTGTCAAAGTTAACGTGATAATAACGCGTTAATGCAAATTTGTTTTAACGCCACTAATTTCTTTAACGCAACTTGTGATTCCGGAGGTTGTAGCTGGCTCAGTTTTAAAGCAAGAGCCAACCATGTCATGCTAAAACTGTCATGGCCATTTTCAAAGGGGTCTCTTGACCTCTGACCTCCAGATGTGTGAATGAAAATGGGTTATATGGGTACCCACGAGTCTCCCCTTTACAGACATGCCCACTTTATGATAATCACATGCAGTTTGGGGGCAAGTCATAGTCAAGTCAACACACTGACACACTGACAGCTGTTGTTGCCTGTTGGGCTGCAGTTTGCCATGTTATGATGTGAGCATATTTCTTTATGCTAAATGCAGTACCTGTGAGGGTTTCTGGATCAATATTTGTCATTTTTTTTGTGTTGGTAATTGATTTACAATAATAAATATATATATACATTTGCATAAAGCAGCATAATTGTCCACTCCCATGTTTATAAGAGATTAAATACTTGACAAATCTCCCTTTGAGGTACATTTTGAACAGATAAAAAATGTGTGATTAATAGCAATGTTGTTTTAATCGATTGACAGCCCTAGAAAATATCTCTGTCAGGGAGATTAGATCTCTCCAGTTATTTTGATGACTCCATAAATCCTCTCCCTCATGTCAAGAAAGGATCCAGCAAGTATCCTTGTCATTTATTTCAAATATTCTTCAAAGAGACTTTTTTTTTTTTTTTTTTACAATTTTCACGTTTCCATGAAACTTGCTAGGCGCAACCTATTAGCAGCTCAGCTTCTTTTTTTCTTCTCACATGTCTGAAGAAAAGCGATAAGCCAGCAGTTCAGGAAAGACCTTGTAGAAGCGGCCACGCCGAGAGAGGTGAGAATCGTCAGGGGGGGAAATTCGCAGAGCGGCCGATCACTTTCAACAGAGGAAGCGCGACAGGATGGAAAAGTCAAAGAAAAGGAAACAAGCTCTGCAGCGGGTCATTTTGTGGGTGGTACTGTACACCAGAACACAGAAAATCCGTCTGTGGTGCTTTAGTTTTACTTTTCAGAGTGTTTCCAGTGTAAAGATGATGTATGTAGAGCAGAACAAAAGAAACATGCAGTCACAGCTGCAGTTTACACTCAGTCCAATAATGGATTTAATCAAGTTCGGCATTTTGGGCGTTACCATCTTTTTGTGACCATAAGTGACACGAGAGGGTGGAGTTAAAGTGTAAATGGGACCATAATTTTATCATGCTGTATTGAAGAAGATTTGAAACTAGCGATTAAGACCATAAACTCATGTTTACAATGTTTACTGAGGTAATAAATCAAGAGAGAAGTAGGCTCATTTTCTCAGAGACTTCTATACAATCAGACTTCTTTTTGCAACCAGAGGAGTCGCCCCCTGCTGGATATTAGATAGAATGTAGGTTTAAGGCGCTTCAGCATTGGCTTCACTTTTCAGACCCGGAGGTAGCCCACTGTTGTTATCACCACCATCAGCTTTTGGGTTAAAAAAACCCGTTTCCCTCACAGACGGCAACAGCGTAAAAAGAGGAAGTTGAAACATGTCTCCAAGCTTCTACTTTAAACAAAAAATGGTTTAAATTAATGACACTATGTCGAAGAGTTGCTGTGTAGTTGGTTGTACCAATAAATCCAAAAACGCTGATCTCAGATTTGTGCTCCGGCCACGTCCTAAAAAAGAGCTAATAGACGGTCTTTATAGCTCCAAGCTATAGACCAGACCAACATGGCGTCATCTCCGAGGCTGCGGGAAAAAAACTCGCTGTCACATTAAAACAGAAAAATGCCAAAAAGCTGTTGTGTAGCGGGTTAACCGAGGCTTTCACACTGACATTTGAGGCTCATACGATACGTGAATATTCACTGTCAGTGTGGTAAATGGCTAAATGATGCTGGTGACAGTGACTAGCATGGTTAGCTAACGTTAGCTTGAGTGGGAGTAGTCATACATTAACGTTACAGCAGCATCAGACTGTCGGCAATATCGGCGAAGACAGAGAGAAAATGTTGCTAATAGTTTAGCATTCTGCTAACCGTAACGCAGAAGGCTTAACTAATAGAGATATGGAGAGAAAATGTTGCTAATAGTTTAGCATTCTGCTAGTTGCAGCTGTGAGCCTTTGGCTGCTGTTATCTCTGAAACTCTTCGCCGATATTGTCAGACTCTTTTTGATAAGTCTGTCTTCCTTTTTTGGGTTGCTTTGCAGTGTAGGCAGCTGTTGCCAACGCTGGAATAGCAACTTTTCCTGCAGGATGTTCCGCCGTTAAATCAGGCTTTCACCATCTGAAGGGATGTGCACATGCATCTGCATTTGTAAAACAGCCAATAGGAACGCTCTCTCTCTCTGAAATCACCTGTGATTGTCCAAAGTCTTCCGTCACGGGCTAAATTTTTTAAAGCCTGAAAACAGAGCCATGAGGAGGAGCAGAAGTCTTGTTTTCTCTCAGAACACTTGAATTACAATATGCTGAAAGGTTATTATGGAATTTTTGCCCAATGATGCCAAAAACATACCGCCTACTGCTGCTTTAACACACTACTATGGAAACGTGTCTTAGTGTTGCTCAGCTCTCTGTGGGTCACATATTAAAGTTACTTTCAATGAGCTGGAATCAAAAACGCCCATCTGGTCTCCTCTCTCGTGCATGTGCGCACGCACACACACACACACACGCACACGCACACGCACACACACACACACACACACACACACACACACACACACACACACACACACACACACAGCGGGGCCTTATCTGGGAGCGCCTGCTGGATCGGTTCTGGCTCTACAATGATAACACCGTGCCAAGTGTCCTATGTACTGGGCGGATGCGGACACACATTTCTGTGTGTATGATAGGGTGGGTGTACAGTATGTGACGCGCACATTTGGATTTTCCTGTTTTAAAGAAAACATGAAAAAAAGTGCAACAGGCAGAGCAGCATGCAAACACAATCCTAGATCTCATTAGAAACCAATGACCGGTTTAGAAAACACCACATGACATATTGTTCCATATCAAACAACAGACAGAGCAAGCCCTCTGCAAGTCGGTAAGTTGGGAAAAGAACACAAACACAACACAGGATCCATTCCAAAGGTTTCATCCAAGCATTTGAAAATAAAGGCCTTTGCACACCAAGTCCGTATTTTTCGTCCGAAATTGTTGCACGTTTAAAAATAAATACGACCACCGACTCCTAAACTTTTGTCCGTAATTAAAGTTTTCGGAACAGGTTTTCGGACTCGTTTTCTACCGTACCGAAGGTACCGTACGATGCCTGCAGGGTCCGAAATGAACACCCGGCAAGCGCCAAATGTGGCTGCTTCTGTCCTCTGCTCTCGGTGTCGGAGTTTGACACACAAACACACAACAGCCCCATGAAGCAGCGCGATCCAGAGATGCAGAGATCCTTTATGTTCGAGAAGAGGATTCACTCGTGGGAGAAAAAACTGAACTGAGCAAACTGAATTTCGAACCAAAACTTTCTCACTCCCAATTTGTCAAGTACCGCCGCTTGGTCAGTGATCCTCGGCATCGGACACAAACGCACAGGGGTACCCCTATTGCAGATCGGGGACGGCGTGTCAAGATACACTCAATACATGCATAATGTCCTTTCAAAATAAACTTCAGTTTTCACAGGAAGTTAGGTTTAGGCAACACAGCCACTTTAGTTAGGGTTAGAAAACGGTCGTGGATGACGTTAACTTCAACTACTCGACTTAAATGACTAACGAATCACGTCACTAGTGACTCACGTGACTTACGGGACTCACAGGACTGACGATACCAACGAGTCACGTGACTAACGTCATATGTGACAAAATAAGTCAACGTTACTTTTAGTTTCACACGGGACACGAATGCCGGTCTCCTGGTTGAAAGTGTTGTGTTTGTTTGACCCCACCCTTAGCGGACACTCGCGCTATTAATACTACGTCACAAGCTCCGATTGTCGATTAACGCCACGGTTGGGTTCACATTGGAGTTCGTTAGAACACAGATTGGTAACATACTAAAGGGTAAACGCTAAAGGGTACTGCCCAATTGGCAGTGTTTGACGAGTTGGGAGTGAGACTGGGTTGCAGAAACATATTTTAGTGTACTGTTTAGCTGTAAAATGAAAAAGTTTGTCACTTGGCCAGCATGTTGAAAACAGTCGGACCAACACCGAGTACCGCCCATTGGATGGAGCGAACAGGACCGTTTTGGGTTCCGTCACGTCTTTGCGTCCGTTGGCCGCACTTGGTGTATCTGCACCTTCGGAGCCACTATAAACGCAAACGTCATCATTCAAAATATCATCTGCTAAGCTGATTCACTTCATTAATAGCATGCTCCCAGCATAAAGCACTTTACGATAAAGAATACAGAGATGTTTAATTTAAAGATAGATTGTGGCAGGTGATTGCAGAATATCTTGAAATCGGGGATGGTCACAAAACAAAGGATGTAGGAAAGATTAGACAGCAGTGATGGTGCTCTAGGTAGCTAAACGATAGCTTCTTGCTAATGTCATTCATTCATTAGCCCCGTTTGGGACTAGCGCTATCCCTATGCACCCACATATTTTTTATCGTTTAAAAAAACGGACTTGGCGTACAAAGGCCTTAACCCCTCTCCAACAAAACCACGTCCATCACAGCAAACCTCGATGAAAAAAAAGGAGATTGTTTTAAAGAAAAAGGATTTCTCAAACTCTCCGGGGCCTTTTCTCTCTACCTGTTGGAGGAATCTGCTCCCATGGGATTTCTCCACGGAGACTCTCGTCTGTGTGAGCAGCAGAGACACTGACTTTACAAATTACAGCTTAGGATCTATCTGTGTGTGTGTGTGTGTGTGTGTGTGTCCAGCCTAATGAGACGGCTTTGTGTCAGGGCCGTTCATAACGCCCTCTCAGCTTTATTCAAAAGGCTACTATGCACTCATTTTCACACTTCTTTGGGATTTCATGTAAAAGAATGCTACTGAGCACTGTTTAACCCTCAGTAAATATGAAAATATCTTTTAGTGTCTTAACTAATTACTACAGTTGGATCTTGAAGTGAAAGTATTATCAGTCATACATTTGCTCAACAACTTCCAGATGCCCATAATGTTTCTCCTGGGGTAGAGAACTAGCACCACAGACAATGCCTTTTAACATGTATGGAGGGCTTGTAGCACCCGGTAACGTCATTATGTCCTGAAAATGTAATACAATTTGCTCTTAACCTGATTGAAAGTGTAATAAAACCCAATAATGTCATAAAATGTCCTGACTGATATTGTAATGACATTTTTCCCACGCTTGCCAAAACAATTAAGTTGTGCGCTCACAGAAATTTGACATTATCATTCTCAACGCAAAGTGATGCTAACTTCGCATTATCAGGAAGTAAATCACCAGGGTCGTAAAAACGTAGCCAGAAATTATACTCAACACTTGGACCGCCAGGTTCTTTAGGGGTATTATTTTCTCCAAATACCACGCCAAAGAGCGTCTGTATCCTTTTGTTCGCCCTGACGGGCCATTAACGCCTCATCAGTCTCTATCTCTTTAGCTCATTGTGATGACTCCGGCTGTGCCGCTGTGTTTCCGTAGCGCAGCAGGGATATCAGTCGATACGCAGCCCCTACACACCATACAAGCTTATCTAACAGCTACAACCTTCATAAAACTGGTATACTCTTAGCAGTGTAAAATGTGCTATTTTCATATGATCATTTTTTTTAGAAAAACTATTTTCATGCTGCCACCCGATGCAGTAATAGTCCGGAACAAAATGTTGTTTTTGAAAGGCTAAATGCCAACAAATATGGTTTGAAGCAGAATATTTTGTTAGATAAAAACATTTTGTGAATTTCTTTTTTCAATTAATTTTGAATTTTGGACTGAAGACTGAGACAGTTAAGGAGAGAGAAGGTGGACTGCACGCAATGTTTCTGTAAGTTATTAATAATAATAATTATAATTTCAACATTATGAATGAAACGTCTAACTATTTGGTAAAGCCCTGTATATGCGTATAGTGCACACACGGGATACAACTTCTATAGTTAGACAAAAAGTGTGATTATTTTCATTTTCATTTCTGATATTTTACACATATGATATGACGAATACTGTGGGCCTACACACCTTAGTGTGATTATAAGTGATTACAAGCGCATGTGGGTGAATATTGGCGTGCAAATTAGTTTCTATGTCCCATTCACTGTCTCAATGCGCTCATACGGCCGTTATGCAATTACATCAATTCGGCTGCTGGAGGAAAGTCGGAGGAAAGGACCAACATTAATTGGCGCTACTCCTGGCGACTTAAGGGGGCTTTTGTCATGAAAAAAAACACACCAAACCCCATCAGTGTAATTTCTGGCTATTTTTTTTTACACCCCTGGTGACTTATTTCCTGATATGGCCAAATTAGCATCACTTTGCGTTGAGAATGGTACCGTCAAATTTCTGTGAGCGCCCGACCTAATCGTTTTGGCAAGCGTGGAAAAAATGTTACTACAATATCAGTCAGGACATTTTATTACATTATTGGGTTTTATTACACTTTTGATCAGATTAAGAGCAAATTTTATTACATTTTCAAGCGTTATTGCATTTTCAGTGAATTGTTACATTATTGGGTGCTGTATGTGAAGATGGATGTTTTTCCAGTCCTTAAGCCCCCTCCCCGGTAAGATAAAAAGGCTGGATGTTACCAGCCTAATGTCACCCAAAGTTAGCGGTGAAACTGAGGATACCACAATATAGAACGTACACAGAATGTCCGTGTGGTTGTGATGCATTCATCCAACATCCTCGATAACTGAATAGCATAAATTTGACACTATCCTGTTCCTCTTCATTCGCACACAGACACCTCCGCTTTAGGTCGGGCGTCTGACGTACATCCAACGTGCACATGAAGGCGACATAAGCTTTAGTGATGTTAGCCAGCGCTGAACGGCCCCCAGCAGTGCATCATGCTAAAGCTAGCCGATGCTAATGCTTTAATGTGGTGGACGTTTAGTAGCATCGCTGCTAGCCTTTCAGATACACAAGAGTTTTAAAAGTTATACTTCTGAACCACTTTAGGATATAAAATGTACTTTTAAGTGCAACAATACACAATAAATACAGAGAAACTACAAGAAGTGGGGATATACTGTACCTTCCAATAACTGGAGATTTGCTACCGTTCATGGTGTTTGTTCTTTCCCACGGCTTCCTGGGCATGTCTGGAGAAAAGAAATTAAACAAAAACACAGCAGAAATATGAAAACCAAAACTCCTCTTACCATATGAAATTAAGTTTAGCGATTCAGTATTGTTAATCATCATAAAAACACAGGTTCACTTCCGATAACTACTGAGAGGAAATGTAACCAGATCAATGCTAACTTGGATCCTCGTCGCCTGTGTTGGGAAGATGCATGATAACTCCTGTTGTCGCTGCTGATGTTTCCCCCCCCCAGAGTGCTGGTTCCCTCTGACACTCACCTGGTGTGCTACAGGCTGACACTTTAGGGGTCGTGTTAATCTCGCCATCCTCCTGTTTGACAGACAAGACAAGGTTCAAAGGTCAAACATGAGTCCCACTCAGAGGGAGATCAGGGAGAGTCTCTACACGGACCAGATACTGGAAATCTTTAATAAGACTGCAACAGACAGTCAGGAGGACGGAGTAAAAGCTGCTTTTGTCTTTGTTTAACCGGTAACCGTAACACACAGCTAGCTTTTGATCATGTTTTAATTTAAATGAGGGCTGTCAAAGTTAACATGATAATAACATCTTAACGCAAATTTCTTTTTAACACCACTAATTTCGTATCATATGAAACTAAAAAACCTAAGGAATCCATCGGTGCCAACCATGTCATACTAGCTTGTCGTGAAGGAGGTTAAATAACGCTTCAAACTTACGCTAAATTTTGGCGAGGAAAAACTGGCATGGCAATTTTCAAAAGGGGTCCCCTTGACCTCTGACCTCAAGATATGGGATGGAAAATAGGTTCTATTGGTACCCACGAGTCTCCCCTTTACAGACATGCCCACTTTATGATAATCACATGCAGTTTGGGGCAAGTCATAGTCAAGTCAGCACACTGACACACTGACAGCTGTTGTTGCCTGTTGGGCTGCAGTTTGCCATGTTATGATTTGAGCATATTTTTTATGCTAAATGCAGTACCTGTGAGGGTTTCTGGATAATTTGTCATTGTTTTGTGTTAATTGATTTCCAATAATAAATATATACATACATTTGCATAAAGCAGCATATTTGTCCACTCCCATGTTGATAAGAGTATTAAATATTTGACAAATCTCCCTTTTGAACAGATAAAAAGGCGCAAAAAATGCTGATGCTGTGCCGTATATTAGCAGGGACAACCCTGCCATTATGAATCGCTCAGATAACCTGAGCTTGGGAGAAGTGCTGGAGCGCAAGGTGCAGATGTTTCACATTAAAAGCTTACCAGGAAAGGGAGGGATTAAGCCCCTTGAGCTGCTGGAAGATTTGAATGTGTGCAAGAAGTGTCCAGTTTCATTGACATTAGTTTAAAGCTGATAAAAAAACAAACAACAAAAAAAAAAAAAGTGGAAGAGACTGGAATCATTTAGCAAATGAAAACAGCATTTCTGTTATAAGAGAGAAACTCAGAGCAACAGAGTGGTGAGTGTGACATGTTGTACTGATGGAATGAGTACATTATACTGAATTTACCAAGACATCAGCATCATTACGAAGATATGATAAAACACATTACCATTAAAGGCTAATATAAGCCCGTTTTCAATAAAGGCCTGGTTTTCTCTGCAGTTCAGGTCAGTAATTCAGATTTTATGATATGTGAAAGTGATTACAGACTGGAATGTGTTACCCGACATCCACTCAAGGCACGCAGACTATCACACACAGTGATTGTGGACTTGTTTCACACAGGAATGTAGTGAATGCTGTACACCGTGAACAGCCTGGATACACTGAGGAAACCATGTGTGTTATCACACAGAGGAGCTATTGTGTGATTCAGCAGTGAGCGGTAAGTAATGGTATTTTGGACCTAAATCAAACAGAAGGTAGACATGACGGACACGAAAGAAGACTGATGATACTCACTGATCTCTGGTCGGGTTCAGGTGACGAGCCCTTATCTGCAATCCTTCTCCTGTGAGATGTAAAGCACAGATACAGAGAGGAGAGGTTTGATGTTGAATTACAACAAGTTGCCTTTTCCGACATTAGTATCATCAACCACAGCTCCAACCATGTTTAGTTCAAGCCTTTATAGTTCAGATCTACCTTCAGTTCATTTATCTGACTGCAATAAAATACAGTTAAACTAGGATTTTACTACAAATTAAATCAGATTTCTGCACACTACTGGGAGAGTGAGTGGTAGAAATAATTCTTTAGAAGATATCAAAAAACCCATTGTGATTAACATTGTGATCAGGTGTATGACGTATAGCACATCAAAACACGTTCAGACTCCCAAATACAGCAGCTTGGTCAGTGGCTCTACGCTTCAAACTATGACGCTCTACGTACCCCTCTAGAGTCAGTTTCGCAAGTGTCAATTTTTGTTACATGCTTACACTGTCTTTTCAAAATAAACTTCCGTGTTCACATGACACAACTTGGTTAGGTTTAGGAAAAGATCGCAGTTTGAGTTAAAACGTAACGTAATTAGGTAGGCTATGTTACGTACATGACGTAGTAACGTCACATAACCTACAGAATGTAGTTAGGTAGGCTATATTACTTACACAATGTAGTAATGTTACATAACCTATGTAATGTTGTTAGGTAGGCTATGTTACGTATATGATGTAGTAATGTTACGTAACCTGCGTAACATAGTTAGGTAGGCTATGTTACGTACATGACGTAGTAACGTTACATAACTTTCGTAATGTAGTTACGTAGGCTACGTTACTTACACAATGTAGCAACGTTACATAACCTACGTAATGTAGTTAAGTAGGCTACGTTACATACACGGCATAGTAACGTTACATAACCTATGTAATGTAGTTAGGTAGGCTATGTTACGTATATGATGTAGTAATGTTACATAACCTACGTAATGTAGTTACATAGGCTATGTTACATACACAATGTAGTAACGTTACATAACCTACGTAATGTAGTTAAGTAGGCTACGTTACGTACATAACGTAGTAACGTTACCTAACCTACGTAACGTAGATCAGTAGGCTATATTACCTACACAACGTAGTAATGTTACATAACCTACGTAATATAGGTAGGCTACGTTACATACACAATGTAGTAACGTTACATAACCTACTTAATGTAGTTAAGTAGGCTATGTAACGTACATGACGTATTAACGTTACATAACCTACGTAATGTAATTAGGTAGGCTATGTTACATTTATGACGTAGTAACATTACGTAACTTACGTAAAGTAGTTAGGTAGGCTACTCTACGTAAGCGGCGTAGTAACGTTACGTAACCTACGTGACGTAATGTTACATAATGTAAAGTTATGTAATGTAACGTAACATTACGTAACATAAAATAAGTCATTGTTGACTTTTGGTTTTACATGGGACACAATCACCGGCTTCCTGGGTGGACGTCGTGTGTTTTTGGACCCAACCATCCAACCTACATGGAATTTGTCACTTTTTATACTACATGACCTGACTTCCTCCTTTACTACCGCCATAAGTACGGCCATAAGTAGAGTGTCATAGTTTGACGCGTAGGGCCACTGACCAAGCTGCCGTATTTGAGGAGCTGGGAGTGAGAACGAGCTGAGCATATATATGTATTAGCTGTGGCAGATTTTGTCACATATTGTTACTAAGTACATTATTGACAGTAGGAAAAAAAGTAAGGATCAATGGGATCTAATGGGAAATATGTCACCACAAAATAAATCAATAAAATTAAGATAAAAATAAGAACCAAAGAATTTTTATGTCAAATTCTGAAAGTACACATCTGGAATTCATCAGAGTACAATACGGGTGTGTGCCGAGTTTGAGATCTACTGAAGCTAACGATGATATGTGACGTGACTGTACCTCCTGGCCAACAGGGCGCTCATCTCCTCCATCAGCCCTCCTCCTCCAGGCAGAGGGCCGTTGCCTCTGGCTTCAGACTTGGCCCCCGCGGCCCCTCCGGCCCCCAACATGGCTGCTGCCAGAGCTGCCCCTGCATCGTCACTCTGAAGGGATACAAGCAACATCTCTCATGAAACAGAAATGTAACGACGGGTTCTTTATAATCAGAGGCAAGTATTAACCCTGAATTAGAAAACTTTTTGGGGTTTATTTTATATCAGAAAATCCATAAAAACACAAAGGTTTTTCTCCAATTTGTCATTGATTTCTGTATTTTGTCATTTCATCAGAATCAGGTTTATTTGCCAAGTACATACATACAAGGAATTTATGCATCTCTCTCAATGTATTTACACAAAAATAGAAAATAATAGCTCGGAACAAGGACAACAAAGCTGGACAAATAAAGGTGAGGAATAGACAGAACTGATGTACACAAGTAGTGAAAAAACTAGGTGTATGTATAAATATTATATAAATATATATGAAAAGCATCAATGACCAACAATAAAATAAGAATAATATAATATAAAATGTAGGCAGACGTGTAAACTTCCTTTCTGAGTCTACAATGTGATATGACAGATGGTGACTGTGTGATAATGTGTGAATGTTTCAGTAATTCTGTGTGATTATGTATCAAGATAATGTGTGAGGGCTGTCTGTGTGTATCAACAGTAAGTCAGCGTTGCACTGAAAGATTCAATTCTGCGTGCACATGCAGCCAACCACCTTAATGATGCGTTTATGTAACTTATATGGTATGAAGAGCTATATGAGTACAGACATGGCTTGTCAAGCCTGCCGTTGATCAAGCAAACCAATCAAGCGCTCACCCTTGGCACTTTGCGCAGCTTGGCTCCGGCGAGGGCAGTGGCCAGGCCTGAGAAGGGCCGGTCCTCTGCGGGAGAGAACAGTCCGGCGGGAAGGGGGGGCGCCGGTGGAGGGAGCGGGGCTCCGGGAGGAGGAGGCGGACCTGGCGGAGGAGGAGGAGGAGGAGGGGTCCCGCCCGGAGTCAGCGTAGGAGGGAGAGGAGGAGGCGGGGGAGGGGGAGGGTGGCCGGCTGCTGGGGTCGAGGGGGTGGCGGCCGCGGAGGTCACAGTGGAGCCGGGTGGCAGGGGTGGAGGTGGGGGAGGGGTGGGGGTGGTCAAGCCTGGGGTCTGCACCACGTCTGTTGGTGGGGGGGGAGGGGATAGAGGATGGGGGGGATCCCCCCCCCGCGCGAAGACACAGGGATGGAAAATTAATATTCAAACTGTCACTTTTTAGGAAAGCATCACAGAGTACAAAATCACTTCATGGTCTGACCCAGGGTCTGCCTGCTCATTCTACATCTCTGTAGAGGGAAACCACCGTGAAACTAGCTCACTAACTTTCCATATACAGCATGTGAAGAATTCACTTCAGCATAGACTGATTTCACTTTTGGAAAATGAAGTATGTTTTCGTATTTCTGTGTCTATCCCCCTCCCTGTCAGATACTGTGTTACCCAGGGCCGGCTCTAGCCCTTTTGGTGCCTATAGTGAAATTTGGATCTGGAGCCCCACACCCCAAAACAGACAAAAATTAAGATTTGTATTTTCATGAATAACTGTATTTGATAAAATATAAATAAACGATTGGTCACTGATATTGTTGGCTTAAAAGAGTTTAGTCAGTTTCACTACAATTTACACTTTTGTGCGGCCGGGCAGATGAAAAAGTGTGAGAAAGAGAGTTACAGGGGGGAAAAATGTATTTCTTTCTGTATGTATTTGTTAATTTTTTTATCTCAATGCAGAAAATGAGGAAGGGTGCCCACCGGCATTTTATTATTATTTATTTATTTATATATTTTATAGGGGGCTACAAACGCCGCCCCCTAGGCGACTGCCTATATGGCCTATGCCCGCTTCATCCACACTGGGAACGTCAGGAGCGTGTGGTGGCGGCTGCGTGTGGTGGCGGCTGTGTGATTGACGCGTCGGGGGTTCCACAATTAAAACCCGGTACTATATTCATTCATGGAGCCGTGCAAGTCACTTCATGTTCTACAACACTGTCCTGCAAATATTTCAGAATAAAAGCCTTGTGTTAACAAATGAAGGAATTCTGTCCATGGAAAAAATGCATTGAGGGCTTTTATTTTGAAATGAAAGCAGGAAGTGTTGATTTAAACCCCATACTTTATTCATTCATGGAGCTCTCCCAGTCACTGCATGTTCTACAGCACTGTCCTGCACATATTTCAGAATAAAAGCCTTGTGTTAACAGATGAAGGAATTCTGTCCATAGATAAAATGCTTTGAGGGCTTTTATTTTGAAATGAAAGCAGGAAGTGTTGATTTAAAAATAAGTCTTCACTTTTTTTCATCTCCGTAACATTTTTTTTTTTTTACAGATAGAGACATCGAAACTGTAGTAATGTTGCTGGTATGATGTCAATATGCTGTCAATAGATAACCTTCACTGTCTGTTGCTGCTGTGAACCGTGCGGCTTGCGTCAAAAATAGGCGAGACCTCGAATCTCTAGAAGAGACGTAGCTGACACGCAGCCGAGCCGCCACACGCTCCTGACGCTCCCAGTGTGGACGAGGCTTTAAGCCGGTCCTGATTCTCCCTCTGCTGCACTAATATCACTGTAATATTGTAGTACTCACTAAAACCTGCTAAAACCTAAAGAGGTACATACATCTTTGACAGGTTACATCAACAGGTTACATCAACATGCTCATTGAATCTGTTTTTACAATAACAGTGGATGTAATTTTCCAGTGAACATGGAATACACACATCAGGTATGACAGCATGCCACATCACGTATTATCAACATGCAGCGTTAGTGAGAAGTAGTGGCTGGAGGTTATGGTTCAAATAGTGCTGGGCAACATGACAAAAAGTAGTGGTTATTGTATTAAAAAAATAATAAGAATAAATATCAGTGTATTAATGATTTACCCAGCCCTATCTGGAAGGTATACATTCTAATAAATGGAGCAGAGACAAAGCAATAAACATTGAGCATTAAATCAATGAAATACGCTTTTTGGTGCAATGACACACACACACACACACACACACACACACACACACACACACACGCACACACACACGCACACACACGCACACACACACAACGACACAGAACGATCAACTCATAGATTGCCAAAAGATGATAACATTCGATGAATAGGAACTGTGTTCTGTCCCTTTTAAACGAAATAACCAGATGTTTACTTAGTAAATATAATAATGAATCATAATTACGTTGCTCCCAGTTCTCATCACAGACCCATGATCCATGATCGATAATCTATGATGGAATGTGAACATGTTGAGCAGCGATCAATATTAAACCAGCAGTCCAGTCGCCTTCCAGCCAATCAGTGTGATGATCTCTGAGGTCAGAGGTCATTAGAACACCTCCCGAGGCTAATGAGAGAAACGCCGAGTGGATAAAGGTCACTGGAGCGCTAGTTTGCATATGAAACATTACATTCTTATCACGTAAAATATTCATGAAATCATTAAAAATTGAAACAGAAAGTGAATATTTAACGCGCAAATGCTTGTCTTCGTCTCTGGACAGCGATATTACGAATCCGACCCACAGCGAAGGCATGACCCGCCCTACTCTGATACTCTGCCTCTGATTGGCTCACCGTAATATTCTTACCCTAACCCTAACCAATCTCACTCCTCATGCCTAAACCTAACCAATCCAACCAATAAAGGCAACGAGTACAATCAGAGGCAGAGTGGGGAGGGCCTTCGTGTAGCAGGATTCGTAATTTAGCCTCCGGACAACATGAAACATGGAACCGATACGAGCTAACATGGAAGAATTATTAAAACTTGCCCGATTGAAACTAATTCCTGAAGACCTCTCTACCATTTTTCTCTCGTAGACGGTTAGATGGCCAAAGAAGTTTTGTTTCCGGTTTGCAACCTCTACTTCTGCTTCTACTCCGTTTACTGGCGGATTACAGCCATGTGTAGACTACAGCGCCAACTTCTGACCAAACTACGCTGTAGCCGCGTCTATTCGCTCTAAACCGGCCGACAGAAACGCGCCTGATTCGCATTTCTTTTTTTGCAACATTTACTTGACAATTGAATGGAAACACGGCTAGCGACCTACTGATGTCTCATCCAAAAGGGGAGCATCCTGTTGTGACTAGATACAGGACGGTTGGCTTACAATAAGGTAGACTGACTAGAGGAAACACAGTGAAGAGTCAAATGAGTGGAAATCAAATGGCAAAAATCATAAGATCAGCACAGAGGTGAGAGAACTACGGTTGAGAAATGGACTGACGAAAGAAGAACCAGGAGATGATATATTATATAGTGAGCTGTATCCACAGAATGATAGAGCACTATCGAGTAGACAGACATGCCATGCTAAACGACCAGACGTATTTCATATCAGCCAGACACATGGACACACATGCAGTTTGTGAGACGGACAAAGAAATTAGACAGAGCCGAGACACAGTGATTCTACACCAGGAGACCCCACAACATGAGACCGACACTTTCCTCCTCTGATATCTACCTGCATTATGGGCCTCGCTGTGTGCTGTGGCCAGCTCAGTAGCAAGGTAACAGGTCCAACAGTGGTCCCCCCCCCACCCCCCCACCCGTTAGTGTGTGAGTCAAAAAGCAGTGAAAGACGAGGGGAGAGAAGCAGTGAGAGAGAGAGACAAGAGTCTGGATTGGAGGCCTTACCCTGGGGCTGACGGGAGGAGCCCCCCTGAGGCAGGTGGGTCTCTGGGCCTGTAGCTGTGTCCGGCTCCCCCGGCCCCGACAGGCCCAGGCCCACGGGGAGGGAGAGGTGCTCAGCAGAGGCAGAGGTGGTGGCGGCGGCGGCGGCAGCAGGGGGTGCTGTGGAGGGAGAGGGCACACCAGGAGCCTGGGATGAGGAGGGGGGAGACGAGACGAAGGAGGAAGACGGAGGGGGAGCTATGGGAGAGGGGAGAGGGGGCGGGGTAGGCGGGGGAGGCGGGGTGGGGCAGGCGATGCCGAGGGGGGTGTGGCTGTGCGGGATGGTCACGGGAGACGGCGCGGGGAACATGGGCGGGCCGTTGGGGGCCGGCGAGGGGGGCTTCTGGGTGAGAGGGGAAGGCGCCGCGATGGGGATGAGCGGCCGCGGACCCGCAGCCTTCCCGGGGGGGCTGCTTATCATGACCGGGGGCGAGGGGGGCAGGGGGGTGAAGTTGCACGCCGACCACACCACGGACTTGGGCGGAGGGGGCGGGGCCGGGGCGGGGGCCGGAGCGACAGCGGGAGGCGGGGCCTGGGGGAAGGCTTGCTGTCGCCGCGGGACCGTGGCGTAGTGAGGCAGGACCGGGTGGAAGGCGGAGCCGAGCGAAGTGGCGAATCGGGAGGCCGAGTGCCTCAGAGGCGGGGTCGGCGGAGCGGCGGAAGAGGGCGACGGCGTTCCGGGGGCCGGGTAGGTGGGCGTGGTCGGGGATACGGGCGTGGAGGACGTCCTGCCGTACTCCTGAGGCGTGGGAGAGTACAGCGTGCTTTCGAAGGCTAAAACGCGAATGGACAAACCAAGGTCAAGGACAAGACAGGACAGAAGGGAAGGAGTGACGGAATGACGGAAGGAAGGAAGGAAAGAAGGCAGGAAGGAAGCAGCCGTCATGCACACAGGAGGGAAAGACAGCAGGTCAGGAGAGAGAGAAGGAAGGAGGGAGGGAGGAAAAAAGAGAAGGGGGCAGATGAAGCAGGAAAAACCAGCACAGAGCTATACCAAAGATTTATTCCAGGGTGTGTCTACTATGTTAGTGGACAGGTGTTAGCACTGAGGACAGAGCCAGAGACACAAAGCTTCCTTGTGTTGTTGGTGAGAGAAGAGGGGACAACAAACCAGGTAGCACACAGCCAGAGAGTAGTCACCAAGTAGACGCAACTCATCACCACCAATCAAGCCGGTTCAATCAGCAGCGGGACATTAAGTCATATAGAATTCAACCAAATGTACTCAAAGACCCAGCATGCACCACTTCATATAACGCTCATCAAAACAGAGTCAGCCAGTAACAGTTGAGTCCTGAATAACTCTGGAACCAAAATCACATTCAGCAATGAAAACAACATTACATGTCAATTCAATGGAGAACGTACATATGTGCCTGGTCTCTGTGTCTCTGTCCCTTGTCCCTGTGTCTCTGTCCCTGGTCTCTGTCTTTGCCACTGGTCTCTGTGGCTGTCTCTCTGTCTCTGTCTTTGTCCCTGGTCTCTGTGGCTGTCTATCTGTCTTTGTCCCTGGTCTCTGTCTTTGCCACTGGTCTCTGTGGCTGTCTCTCTGTCTCTGTCTCTGTCCCTGGTCTCTGTGGCTGTCTATCTGTCTTTGTCCCTGGTCTCTGTTTCTGTTTTTGTCCCTTGACTTGTTTTGTCCCTTGTTTTTGTCCCTTGTCCCCGGTCTCTGTGTCTTTCTCTCTGTGTCTGGTCTCTGTGTCTCTGTCTTTGTCTTTGTCCCTGGTCTCTGTCTTTGCCACTGGTCTCTGTGGCTGTCTCTCTGTCTCTGTGTCTCTGTCTTTGCCACTGGTCTCTGTGGCTGTCTCTCTGTCTTTGTCCCTGGTCTCTCTGTGCCTGGTCTCTGTTTCTGTTTTTGTCCCTTGACTTGTTTTGTCCCTTGTTTTTGTCCCTTGTCCCCGGTCTCTGTGACTGTCTCTCTGTGTCTGGTCTCCGTGTCTCTGTCTTTGTCCCTGTTCTCTGTGTTTGTCTCTCTGTCTCTGTGCCTGGTCTCTGTGTCTCTGTCCCTAGTCTCTGTGTCTGTCTCTCTGTCTCTTTGCCTGGTCTCTGTCCTTGGTCTCTGTGTCTGTCTCTCTGTCTCTGTGTCTGTCCCTGGTCTCTGTGTCTGTCTCTCTGTCTCTGTGTCTGTCTCTCTGTCTCTGTGTCTGTCCCTGGTCTCTGTGTCTGTCTCTCTGTCTCTGTGCCTGGTCTCTGCCTTTGTCCCTGGTCTCTGTGTCTGTCTCTCTGTCTCTGTCTCTGCATTAGATTCAAATGTATTCCTGTCTATATTGTGAAGGTTGTACAGAGGGGGTTTCTTCATGAATCATTCACAGCCTGATTTAAAGAACATTTTATTACTGAGAATAGGAGAAAGTAGATTTTATTTTTTGTTTATGGCTTTTGACTTTCTGATTTAGAGTGTGATAAAAAGAGAAACCTTTGACTTTAATACGTCGACAAAATGAAACAAGAATTTTCAACCTGGTTTTATCCAAAGTTCACATTCCTGTTCTGGAAATGCATAGCACATATTTAATAAGGTAATGCCTCATTTGCATATTTAGACATGAAATTTCAGAAAACATAACACAAATGAATGTCCGTAATCAAGTTTCATGATATCTATTAGTAAAAATGTTAAAAATGTTGTATCCTATACACCTGTAGTGTCTCGCAAAGACAGAGATCAAATGAGGTGCAGCTGGTGTCTTTTCATATGAACTGAACGTCCTCTTTGCCTCGTCTTTTACTGTCAGCTTCCAGTCCAGTGGGTGGTGTTGGGACTGGTTACCAGTGTCAGGTTCTCATGTTGCCTGAGTCATCTCACTAAGGGATGAATAATTAAAGCTCTGTTTTGTTGATAGCCTTTCTGTTGGTTTTAATCCTCACTATCTAAACAGCTTTTATTATGTGGCATTCCTTTTTTATAATCCCGTTACGCCCGTCTCTCTACTGTATGGGTCTTAATGGTATTTAATAACTTTATATATTCTTTTTTAATGGGCTTTACTGTCTCTTATCATTTAAATGTGGTGATTTTGTCCTCTGTTTCATTATGTGTCTATCCCTGCTGAGCCTATAGCCCTCTAACTAATTACCTTGATTGGGTCTGTTTATGCGCTACACTAGCGCTTAGCGTAGCCTGCTGTATGGAGCTGCCATATGTTGTGTGTGTGTGTGTGCGTGTGCGTGTGTGGATGGTGTAAAGTTGTTAATCCTCTGTTCACCTTCTGCTCCACTTCCCCTTACTAGTGATGTCATTCTACACTTTTCTGTCCTTATTCTCATGACTGGTTTGACATTTGTTGTTCAGGGTTCAGGGATACTTATATACTGATTACTGCATTGGAAACTATTAGCCATCACACTGACATAACATTCATGTTTCTGCTGAAAACCTTAGACTTAAGGGTTCCAAAAGGGTTCTTCCTGAAGGGCTGAGGTTCTGAAGTATCCTTTTTTGAAGAAAGGGTTTTTTCAAGTGTTCTTTATAAGTCTAAAAGCTGTTTCGCACCAAGCACGGATTTTCGTCAAAAAAATTGTTTAGCAGGTTGTCAGCTGTGTGTCTGCCTGGTGTAACGATACTCTGTCTGCCCGGATTAACCACAGCGATTTACCGACAAACAGTGTGTGTGTGTTTGTGCTACATTAGCATCTGTAGCTCTGCTGGTAGCTTCGTGCTCACCCTTGTCACACACAACCGGTCTGTCAGCGCGGAGTAACTCCAGCGTGTTTCCGACAGACAGACAGTCGGTGGCATTATAGCTGTGAAGCTGTGAAGGTGTAGCAGACAGTGTGTGTACAGTTTATTTGTCGGTGAATAAATGCTACGAAGCTACAACTCCTCCGCTCAAGCGAGCTCAAGACGGGAGCCAACTTCCTGTATCTGTAACGCTGGTTTTAACCTATAGTGTTAATTGGTTAAATGCTTAAAGGTCCCATATTATGCTCTTTTTCAGGATCATACTTGTATTTTGTGTTTCTACTAGAACATTTTTACATGCTGTAATGTTCAAAAAACCCTTTGTTTTCCTCATACTGTCGGCCTGAATATGCCTGTATTTACCCTCTGTCTTAAACGCTCCGTTTTAGCGCATTTTGACGGAATTGCGGCGAAATTGTGTTGCTAGGCAACAGCTTGGGCCCATGTGTACTTCTTGTCACTGCAACCAGGAATATACTGGGACACATTTAGAATGTTTACGTTTAAATCTGTGTAAAGGGTCTAAATATTGTATATTTGTGACATCACAAATGGACAGAAATCCAGACAGCTTGTTTCAAATGCAGAGTTTCTGAATACGGGCTGTGTGTATTTCCCTGTGGATTAAGCGTTCTGATACTTTCACAGTATTTATATAGGACTTAAGCCTGCTTTATAATAAAAAAACATGAAAATCTCACTTTTTTATAATATGGGACCTTTAATGTCGGTTAACAGTTAAACGGTTAATTATTTACATCCCTACTTTATACAGCCATTGGTAGAACCCTTGAAAGAGTTCCATGGGGGACCTTTCTAAAAGGTTCTACCAGGAACCAAAAAGAGTTCTCCTATGGGGAGAAGCTGAAGAACCCTATATGGTTCTACTTTAGCACCTTTATTTCTAAAAGTCTCATACTTTATGTTGTATGGTTTTATTTCCATTCTGAAAATCTGACCTACAGAAATGTCACACTTCCTCACAGACACGGTTCAGGTCTACACATACAGATGTATAATCTGACACAACACACAAACCTTCTGACTCACATTCAACACGTGAAACACCTAACCAGCAGTCACAAGACAGATAACCTGATGGATTCCTAAGACCGCCTGGCTCCTTTCCAACTCCTCCTCCTCCTCCTCCTCCTCTGTATCACTCCCAGCTGAGCCAGCTCATGCTGCATTCACCATTTATCCTCTCTAACTGGAGTCAAAGCTCATCCCGACTTCCACTCCACTGCACACACTATTTCTCTCTTACATCTCTTTTTCATTAACCCAGAATCTCTTCTTCACGCTTTCCTTCTTCACACTTTCACTTTCGCTCTACACTACTACCTCCTTCCTCGTCTCTCTCATCATCTTCTTCTGTCCCTAAACTCTGACCTTTTCCATACTTCTCCATCATTCCACCCCCATTCCCTCTCTCCATCCCTCTGTAGCTCTGGGCGGGTCATGTGACCAAGAGGCCCCAGCTTTGCTCTGCCATTCCACAACAACCAACACACGATCAGAACACACCGATTACACACGGAGCTGGACACGTGTGCACACGAAAATATTAAGCGCATGAGAAGACGACAAAGCCATGCTGCAGCCGAGCTGCTCGGCACCGAACCAACTCTATGGACAACTTCAACACAAAAAAAAGCAGTAGATCCACCAGACCACCTTAAAAAAAATAAAAATAAAAATAAAAAATACATATATACACCTGTATGTCACCAATTAACATCCATATATTCAGAAAACACTTTACAGAATATACATTTAAACAATGTGAGTAAAGCCCGTGTGTCCAGCAGGTCACCTCTTTCCTCTCACTAACAGTGAATGTGTTCAGTATGTGTAGCCATATGCTAACAATGCTAATGATTAGCCACTTTTAGGCAAACGAAGAGCCAAATAGCTTCAAGAAAAAATGAACAACTGTACAGAAAACTACGAAATAAAGAGTTCAGAAAAATGGCTGAGAGTGATCGTCACAATTACAGTAAGCTGCTCTAAAGGTTATTAAGGTGAGTACATGACAATCACTTTAAAGGGATAGTTTGTTTTGAAGTGGTGTTGTATGAGGTATTTATCCATAGTAGGTGTATTACTTATAGTAGACGGTGGTCGGCGTACCCCCGGTTTGGAGAAACAGACAGGAGCATCGGAGCAAACCAATGTACTGCTGTGGACGGGGACGACAGAAGAACGTATTTTAGCCACTTAAAATTTTTTTTATATCCTTTTAATTGTACGCTATATTTAGAATATTTTCCGACAGCGAACTGAACTGAATTGAAACGTATCTATACCGTTTTTGTCATCTGAGCCTGCTGGCTTTGGAGAGAGCATAGATAAGTTTCACTTTCAGTTCAGTTCCCCGTCGGAAAGGAGAAGGAAAGGGCTGTCTGACGTCAAGATAAAGTAGTGAAAATATTCTAAATATAATGTACACCTAAACGGATATCGATCTTTTTAGGTGAATCTCTCTTTTAGGTGGCAAAAATATGTTTTTCTGCCGTCCCCGTCCACAGCATTGAATTGCTTTGCTCCGGTGTCGGTGCTCCTGTCTGTTTCTCCAAAATGGGGGCACGCCGACCGTCACCTACAGTAAGTAATACACCTACTATGGATAACTGTACCTCAAACAGCCCCACTTCAAAACACCCGAACTATCCCTTTAAAAGGACCAGTGTGTAACATTTAGGGGGATCTATTGGCAGAATTGGAAAATAAAAAAATGTGTTTGTTTTCTTTAGTGTATAATCACTTGATAATAAGAATCGTTGTGTTTTCGTTGCCTTACAATGAGTAGTTTATATCTACATAGTGAGCGGGTCCTCTTCAGTCCTCCATGTTGCACCGCCATGTTTCTACAGTAGCCCAGAAAGAACAAACCAAACTGTGTTAACTTTTCCTGCTTGGGCCGGAGTCGATAACGCTGCTCGCTCCCGTCGCCGCCGCTCTCTCTCTCTCTCTTGCTTCACCACTCACTTCCCACGTACACACACACACTCTACACACTGGCTCTAGAGAAGGACATTCGCGTTTCCCCGTAGTCCACCGTAGCTCTCCAACGCGCTTATTGGCACACGGGAGAGGCTTCAGCTGGTTGCGATCTCCTCGCCTCACCGCTAGATGCCGCCAAATCCTACACACTGGACCTTTAAGGACAATATGTCGGCCAATTTTCAAAACTGATAAAGGGAACAGAAAGTTTCTCAGTACACACTTCAAACCAGACGTTAACAGCAAACACGGCTCACTGCCTTCAGTGTTATTGTAGAACTCGTTTAAAAGATACACACAGTTATTCTGTCAGAGAGAAACGGTGCTGTAAAGCGTTAATTGTTAAATCACAAGCTCACATCAAACCCAACAGACTCATATGTTCAAACAGAGCATGTGTGTGTGTGTGTGTGTGAGATAGAGCTTTGATTCTCTGCCCTAATCAGGTTGGGCAGCTTGAAATGGGCCGGGTTTGTAGAACTTTATAGTCTGTGATATAACAGTTTTTGGGCTGTGCTGAACATTCGGTAGGAGAAGGCGTATGTCGGAATTCAGAGAATGTGTCATAAATGTTTGTTACCGCACTGAAAAGTTGACTTTATACAGAGCCCCCCTAGACCCCTAGGAGAACATTTTTAGTAACTTTTTAGATACTTCATAGAGCACTTCTTCCAATCATTCCTGACAGTCCACACATTGCTGATGTACGGAGCCCCCCTAGATGATGTACTTCGGTAAAGTTGGAAAGATATTGACAGATTCAAACTTCCTGGATCAATAACTCATAACAGAAACGTTGTTTTAACACAAACGACGTCTCTTTCTAACCGTAGTAAGGTAGACAACGAGCTACAAGCTCATTTTAATCACAACGAGCCTTTAGTCCTCCGAGCTGGCACATAACATTGGTCTCTGTGTGCAGCTGGCTGTGAGACGAGTGGTCAGGGACCGTCTACAAAGTGCAACGCCGAAAAGAGATGCTATAAAAATATTCAATAACTTCACTGTTATACAGTGTAGTACCACCAAAATGACTTCACACATCAATGATCTCCTCATAGTTGTACTACAGCACTTAGTATAGAAAAATAAGCTTTTGCATAATTTTGGTGAATTTTTAATGGGAAAAATATTCAATAACTTCAGTATTATGCAGTGTAGTACCACCGAAATCCCTTCACACATCAATGGCCTCTTCCTGATTATACTTATTAAACTAATTAAGACATTTTGCTGACACTACACTTTATAAAAGTGACGTTATTGAATATTTTTCCCAAAATTCTAAATTCACCAAAAATGATGCCGTTGTTTGTGTTTTAACAACGTTTCTGTTATGAGTTATTGATCCAGGAAGTTTGAATCTGTCGATATCTTTCCAACTTCACCGAAGTTAATGACGTGACTATTAGGAATGATCGAGGGAACGAGTAAATAAAATCTTCTCCTCGGGATCTGGGGGGGGGGGCCGCCATAACTTTAGCTTGTAACACATCTATATATATATATTTTTAAATGTATTTATTTTACAGTGGAAATTCAGACTTTTGGTCAGGCTCAAGCCCCAAACTGTTGCCGTGGTCTGGGCCCGGGTCGGGTCGGGCTTGGACAGAAACTATGTAGGATCAGGCTGGATTTTTTAGGCACGATCCTAGCTGTAGTGTGAGATTGTTCTCTGTGTGTTATTGTGTGTGACATGAAAGAACCCCTCCCTCTTATCCTGGGGGTATTTTCATGCGCACACACACGCACACACGCGCACACACACGTTCATCCCTGGGGGTCTCACCAGCATTCTCCCTGATGATGTATTTTTAGCCTCTGAGTAACACCGCCGAGCTGTGTGCGCCTGTTTATGCATGCGTGTGCTAATAGGCCGAGCGTGGCACTGAAGCGTGCCGCGCAACGCTGCCTTCCCCACTGACCCAGTCCTCCCTATCACAGGATGAAAACCCCTGATCCGTTACGGCTCCACTTTACAATCAGTGTGGGTTCCACCTGCGGCTCCACCTGGATGGAAGTAAAATTACATTGGATTGAAAAAAAAAAACCCAGCTTTTTAAGCTCTACACTTCAGATATTAGAAGTCCACTGGGAGGAGGATCATTATCAAAGTTCATAAACTGGAGATTTTTAGGACTGATTTACAGAGAATCATAGCCAAGGTGTATAAAGCCAGCATGTCTGCACTTCTTCATTAGATTTGTTGGATGTGTGTGTGAAGTGTCAGAAGTTATGTGTGTGTGTGTGTGTGTGTGTGGCTGGTGTAATGCCCGGCGGCAGTGTTTGTTCATGTTCATGTTCATCTCCCCCCCCATGCCCCAGTGCCTCAGCAATCTGTTCATAGCGCCTGTCCAGCCTGTGGGCAGATGAGCAGAGTGAGGGCCATACTGCAGCTTAGCGCTAACAAAGGGGGGGGGCTAACAATGCTAGCACTAACGCAATAGAGACACAGAGCTGCTCTCCACTCAGAAGGTATCCACCTCCCCATGCTTCAAGTCCTGCATCCAGAGGAGTAGAGCTCTCTTCTGAACTTCGAAGTTTCACAAACCATTACAGCTTCAATATTAAGAGCTATGCTAGGTAATAGACAGGTTTTAGTGGACAAGGGTTAAAATAAAACTAAGGCCTATAAAGAACATGCAACACAACATTCATACAAAATTAAAGAGGACCTATTACGCTCATTTTACTTGTATTTTGGGTTTCTACTAGAACATGTTTACATGCTTTAATGTTCAAAAAACACTTTACTTTTCTCATACCGGCTGTGCTACAGCACCTCTTTTCACCCTCAGTCTGAAACACTCTGTTTGAGCTCCTGCAATGCCCCGCCCCCCTCCCGAAAAAGCCCAGTCTGCTCTGATTGGTCAGCTGGCACGCTCTGTTGTGATTGGTCAAACAAACCAAACTTTTCAGACTCTGGCCCAGCTCCGCTTTTACTAGCTTTGTTTGAGGGCGTGCCAAACTAGCCACTAGGGCAGGTATTATATGTGTTACTTGGTGATCACCACGTTACGGAAGAAAAGGCGGGACTTCAAGCGAGGCGTTTCAGACACATTCAGGAGCAGTGTTTCTGTGGGGGGAGGAACTCCCTCTGGCGTGTACTTTGGAACTCTGCAGATCTTTTACATGCACAAAAAAACTATATAACACACTAAAGGAAAAGGGAAAAAGCACAAAAGCAGCCTCTTTAAAGTTCAACTTGCTGTGTCCCAACTCCATACTACACACTAAATCACAACGGGTTTTGAGTATGTAGTGTGTTCGCAGTTCACACTGGAAGAGACAGAATACAATATACTCAATACTAAGGCTGATACGAACATGTTAATGCAAATTAGTTTTAACGGCAATCATTTCTTTAACGCATTAACACAATCGATCCTTCAGAGGTTGTAGCGGGCTCAGTTTTAAAGCTAGCGATAATAACGCATTAACGCAAATTTGTTTCAATGCAATCTCTTTAAGTTTTTGAGTTTTAAAGCTAGTGAAGATACTAGCATCATATGAAACTAGAAAACCTAAGGACACTGGTACCAACCATGTCATACTAGCTCGGGAAGGAGGCTAAATAACGCTCCAAACTTGTGCTAAATTTTGGCGAGGAGAAACTGTCATGGCCATTTTCAAAGTGGTCCCTTGACCTCTGACTAGTTTTAAAACTAGTTTTAAAAAGCAACAATAAACCTATTCATAGCCTAACAATAAAGCGTATTTATATAGCACTAAAATCAGGTTAAATTAAGGAATTTACAGTAATCATACCTATTCATAGCCTAACAATAAAGCATATTTATATAGTACTAAAGACAGGATAAATGAAGTAATTTACAGAAAAAAAATTGCAACAATACCACATATCGCGCTGTTGAACCAATCATTATCACCACAGGGGAAATTCCTTCACCGCGACATCCCTAAGTAAAAGATGATTTTTTGGAATGATAATCGCAAAAACAGTATACTGAGACTGATATATACTAATTACTGTAACTAATGAAGAGTGTAGTGTGTACTGTATACAGTTAGGATGCAGGATGGAATTGGGACACACTGAAATTCAACCGAGTCCACGTTCAGCATCACAGATTTTACACCAGATTAGTAAGAGAAACTACCTCCAATACAAAAATGAACTCAAAAAGTTCCTCGTTCAAATAGCAGTCTGCCTTTGCCAAGTTCTGTTCTTATCGGACTCAAACATGCATCAGAAAGCTCTTCTGAAGACAGCCTGTATTGATCTGTTGTTCACAGCAGCAAGACAATATTAACACATTAGAAATCAGCAAAACTCTGCACATCTTCAGTCTCACTACTGGCCTTCAAACACTCAAAGTGTGTCCGGAGGTGTGTGTGAATGTATGAGGAGGAAAGCAGAGAGCATCACTCACCGGCGTTGGAGATGCGTCTCCCTCTCTCCCAGTCCTGCTGCTCTCTGTCCAACTGCTCCTGCTGCTCCTTGTCTGCCTTCTCCCTCTCCATCAGCTCACGCTCGCTGCGCTCCTGCTGCTCCAGTCGCTCCCTCTCAGCCTGCGCCTCCCTCTCCGCCTGCGCCTCCTTCTCCTGACGCTCACGCTCCTGGCGCTCGCGCTCCTGTCGCTCGCGCTCCAGCACCTCTCGCTCCAGGCGCTCCCGGTCCTGACGCTCCCTCTCCTGACGCTCTCGCTCCTGATGCTCCCGCTCCTGATGCTCCCGCTCCTGCTCCTTCTGCCTCTGCAGATCCTGGAGCTGCCTGGAGGAGGAGAGGAGAAGACACGGGAGAGGAGGAGAGGAGAAGACATTGGAAGCAGGAGAGGAGAAGAAACAGGAGGAGGAGAGGAGAAGACATGGGAAGCAGGAGAGGAGAAGAAACAGGAGAGGAAACGGAAGAGGAGAGGAGAAGAGGACATGGGAGAGGAGGAGAAGACAGTAGAGGAGGAGAGGAGAGGACACAGGAGAGGAGAGGAGAGGAGAG
>CAKALU010051850.1:0-12727 GCA_916700995.1 Hozukius guyotensis | reverse complement strand
TGTGTTTGTGTGTATGTATGTATGTATATGTGTGTGTGTGTGTGTGTGTATATATATATATATATATGGATAAAGGATATGTGTCTATATATTTGACCAGGAATATATCAAATGAAACACTGGAAGGACCTCTGATTTGTCTTTGTGTTCAACTCTTCGTCTTAACTCCTGTGCTTGTTTTATGCAAGTCAGTGCCCTCGATGATGATGGGGTGTACTGTCCTAGACCTCTAACAATTGATCATGATTTATCTTTATTTATTTATTTATATTTAGTTTTGTACACTTGAGTGCCCTCTGGGTATTGTCATGGGTATTGTCATGGGTGGGATATCTATCAGTCCAAACATATAAAAAATGAAATCATTTTTTGGGATCAACTGAAATCGACACATGAACTGAGTCAGGATGACATCATGTGCTTTGGACTAATACTGAGGCCTAAATCCACCTACTTACACTGCCTGGCTGTGTGGACTCCTTGCTGCACACTGACTTACCCGAGCACATGTAGGGCAGTGGGGTTTGGACCATTTGCATTAGCTTTTCCTGTTTCCTTCCCTCCACTAGAATTGAATTCCAAAGCGTATTCTTTTTAAAGCCTTGTAAGTAAATGACAATGAAGGCTTGTCCACACAAGCAATGGGTGTAGTGGGAATTATTTATTGGCTCACTGGGAAGTAGCTCAGATGTCTGGTGTTATTCCATCTATATCGTTAGCATCCCACTCACCAAGGTCAGTGCATATCGTTAATTTCGCTCTTGGAAGAAAGCCTCTGTAGATGAATGTATTAATATGATTATAATGGATATTGGACGACATTTTCTGGAATTATTTTGAGAGCCAAGTGACTGGTCAAAAAAAACGAGTGAATTTGATCATCTCTTCATCTGAAGTGTGTTTTCTTTGCCGCCCCTTTTTGTAGGATTCATTTTTAGCAACCAGTAGGTCAACAAAATGTCATTGCAGTTCATTTGATTAGGCCTTTAACTTGATTAGTTGTACACGTTTACTGTAGGCTTGTTTTTGAGTCGGTATGTCAGACTTGCAGTGGTATTAATGCGTTTTTTTATTGATCATATCTAGGGGCTAAATATTTTAGAAATGCCTCTTTCCTTTTTGTGATGGTGGCTAGTATTTTTCCACTCACTCTCTAAAGGCTTACAGAACCTGTAGGACAAGTATTTCAGCTGTATGTTTTATTCTACACATGTACAGCCTGCCTTTCATGCTGCTCTTCACATAAGAAATATACTTGTGTATTGAAGTTAAAGCACCTTTTTGAGACTGAACTGTTGCATATCAAATGCAGCTTTTCCTTAAACATATGTTTAGGCTATCAAGTTAAATGTCATCGCTTACTTGATGCCTTCTGAATAATTCTGAGTGCACTAATACAAATTAAACTTTTGCAGAGCTGCTGGTGTCAGTATTAAATCAATATTTAAACATGTCTTAGGTAGTGTCTGTATGTTTGTTTATACTGTGTGGTTGTGGGTCCATCATCTGTGCAAGGCTGTGAATGTTACCTGGGATTTGTTGATGGGAAAATATCTCCACCCAACATCCTCCCACACCAACGAGGATCAGAATATGATCGGGTGAGACTACTTTGTTTAACTTCTTTTCTTGTCTCCCCTCTCCTGTCTTTATTTTCTTTCCAGGCTGTCCTCAGGTGGGGCAGTAAGCGGGTGGTGTGGAGCAGGCCGCGGTGCCCGTCCCTCTGCACTGCATGGCTGCGATGGCGCCCGCTCTCACCGACGCCCCAGCCGAAGCTCACCACATCCGCTTCAAACTGGCTGCCCCATCCTCAAGTCTCTCACCGGCCAGTGCAGAGAACAACGGTAACGCCAGCAACATCCTCATCCATAGCAGCGGCCCCGCGAAGTGCAAGGCCGCGCCCGAAGATTGCCCTCTTGACTTTTGCGGCGGCGACCAGGAACAGCAGCAACAGCAGCCCCAAGCCGACTCCGTGTCTCAGGCCTCGGCCCTGGGAAAGCTCCAGCCGCTGGTGGCTTCTTACCTATGCTCTGATGTGACACCTGTCCCTTCAACTAAGGAGTCAATCAAGCTGCAAGGCGTCCTCATCAAACAGTCTGTGTTGAAAAGCCACAGAATACTGCCCGGCTCCCTGCTCAACGGCGGAGGAGACTTCCTGTTGAGGAAGAGGCAGACGATCGAACTCTCTGGCGGCCAGCTCAAAAGCCTCATGAGTGGCAGCACTAACGGAGGAGGCCAGCCCATGGCACCTGTCAACGGCCTGGCCAAGAAGCTGGCCACTATGTCTAACCCTGGCTGCGTGGTGGCGGTGAATGGTGACAAACCGTCGGCCACCACAGACTCTCAGTCCCAGAACCTGCCCTTGGACTCTGAGACCTTGACAGCTACCTTATCAGGGCATATCCCGGTGAAAGGAACCCTTAAACAAAAGCATTCCTCTGGGGTGTCTCAAAATACAGATGGAAAAAACCTTGAACCACCAGTGCTCCAGTCTAATGCACTTTCCCCCTATACCCACGACAACCCTAACCCCACTGAACAAGTGAATTTGGAGGAGGCTGATTCACACACGCCTACCGGTCAGCCACAGGGTTCTGATGGGGAGAGACCAGGTAGCAGCCAGCAGGGCTCCAGGTCTTGCACACCTGCACCACAGCCTCCCCTACCCTGTACTTCTTCCTCGGACAGCCTTGATGCTCACGTTAAGGAGCGCACCCTTCTCAACAGCAGCCGCCAATCTGAGATTGAAAACCGGCTGCGGCGCCTGCGCAAACGTCTCCAGGTTGTGCAGGCCAAGCAGGTGGAGCGGCACATTCAGCAGCAGCTGGGTGGCTTCTTGGACTCGGCGCTCAACCGGCTTTTGGCGGGTAACCGCAAGTCAGAGACGGCGACTCCTACGGCTACGTGGAGGACTGGACGCCACTCTTCCTCAAACAACAGAGACGGCCTCGGTCGCTTCCTGAAAAGCGGCTCCATGCCCTTGGAGCTGGAGAGGCTGTATCTGAGCGGATCGGCCAACCTTCATTCTGCAGAAAGCGCCTTTGACTCAGACGTAACAGAGAGTAGCTCTGGAGGGGACTCTGACCTGGAGGAGGAGGAGCTGACCAGAGTGGACATTGAGCAGCGACATGTCAAAATGTAAGTAAAAGTGTCCTCACCCCACTGAGAAGCTTATTTAGAGTTGTACATGTACACATGTTTCTGCAGCGATGGAGAACTCACTGCTGGAGGCTCCAGTTGAGTGTTGAAAGCAGCATTTATGTGAGTAAACCTCCACAATAAGATTAATTTAGAGTTGACTGTATTGTCCCCATGCACAAGTAACTCACAGTACAAGTTACCACTTTTATTGTTGTAGTCTGAGTAACGTCCCGTCCCGTATCAACCAAAACGAACCGGCCGCAACGAGAAAGTACAAAACAGTTGAGGGTCAGCGTGGATACGACCTGCACCCTCACATGTTAAATCCAGCGTGGTAAACACTACACATCCAGTAAAGGATGGAAACACTTTGGGTTTCACACATTGACAGGAAAAGCAGAGCTAGACATCACGGATAAAGCTGCATGCTAACTCCGTCACGGACAGGAAACATTATCGTATCGCGGTAACGTGGCGGTCAAGCCGGCCGTTGCTCTCATCTCCGTGGTCAAATGGGGCCGACGCTACAACTGTAGAGCACCCAGATACTGACATTTATATTAAATGCATTCAAACGGCCCCGATGGAGCTGACCATGGATGAGGAGAGCTAGCGACGCACTTGGTGTAGTTAGCAGAAGTAAACACGTGTGACTACGTTCGGTTTTTCAAAATAAGGGAACTGTATATACAAATACATATATGGAGATAAGATTGATGGATTATATTCACCTGAAGTATAAAATATTACATGTCCCTTATAAATTAAAAAGAAAATACCCCTAATTTGTGAAGGGAAATTTCTTTATTTTTTTATGGTTGCTGGAAAAAATGTAATAAATAATTCCTGTCAATGATTCTGATATATTTGACTTCAGGACATCTCTGACTACATACATGCTGAAAATCAAACATTTTTACTGTATTAATTTAGATATTTTCCAAAGTAAAAGTCCCTAGAAGTGTATGATTCAACTTTTCCCCATGGTCTAGTGTTAAAAATGTTGACATAAATGGTAATATCGAATCGCAATACTATCGTATCGTGATAGTATTGAATCAGGAGATGGGTGTATCGTCCAAAGAACTAATCACCATGGTGCTTGGAGCTCTTCAACTGTCTTGTGAAAGTCCCTGTATTTCTATTCTCTGCAATACGCTACTCAGGTCTAGCAGGTGCTAATGACAATTTGAACTGCCTGGTCTGCCTCAGTAGTGGTTGGGTCAAACTCCAGGGAGGAGGTAGAGATACCGTTCTCCCAGAGAGAGCATGTGTAGTGGTGTGGGTGGTATCATCCTGTGGAGAGCACACAGGCTGGATTGGACTCAAAGTAAAAAAAGCTCTCTCGTCACACAGCGCTTCCTCCTGAGTGGGGCCGAGGCTGAAACTGAACGTTCTGTTTATCTGCAGCGCGAACAAGTGAGCGCCCACAGAGCCGATGAATGTTTTGATTTAAACCGAAACCAAGGAGGAAACATCGAGTCGGGGGGGTTGGGGTGGTTTTTTGCAGAAGGTGTTGGTTTTATGTTTTTACACGCTGCCTGTTGTGATGTCAGTTTCGCCTCAGCAGGAGCTTGCAAATGTATTCCATGGGAAGTTCACATAAGAGTAGTCATTTCTGTGTCATTAGTGTTTGGAAAGGGGGGAAAAATACAGCAGGTGGGTCAGCAGCGTTAATGGACTTAGTGACCTGTGTAGGATTGGGTAGATTATTAACAACGTAGCTGAGAACACAGATTTTTATTATCCTTTCCTGTGTTGACTTTAGACCTTTGACCCAAATATCTTCATAACCTAACAGGAAGCTTGTTTGTGTGCGTGTCGCATGCATGATTCAAAAGTAGAAAAATAGCTTGTAATGTATTCAGACTGTGTCTGTGTCCTATTTTAAGGTCAAAGGAGGTGTTGGAGCAGTTTATGTGCAAATTTATAGCAAGGAGTTTGGACAGTGAGTTGCATTTATGTGGCCTGAGATTGTAGGAGGAGTGAGAGTCATTATGAATCATCATAGTTTATGTAAACAAAGGAAGCAATCAGATTGAGTTATTAAACTCCTATTCTGCATATTGTTTCAGATCTTTAACTCTCAAACTACTACTTTAACAAATAGATAATGGCCAAAACTAGCAATACTGTAATATAATGTTAAGATGTAGAAGTAATTATGTTGAAAGCAAAGGTAAATGTTGCAATGAGGAAGTTTGTTGACCCAAAAAGGGCGTCTCATTATGTAAAAGATATGCAGGCGAGACAGCTGGGCAATGTACTGTACCATGACTTAAAGGTACACAGTTAGTAATTATGTAACATAACCTTCTTTGATATAGATGTTTTATGTTGTTCTGTAGTCATAAAAGTGCACATTGGGGCAATAAAAGCCTTTCAGCTGATAACAATACAACAGATTTTTAGGCTATATATCTCCATATTTTCTCTAAAATAACAGAACAGTTTGATTTAACCCTTTTGAAGCGTACGATCATCCCAGCAGGATCATTCTAGCAAACTAATCTGAACTCTCTGAGGTGGCGTACTGTTATATTGAAGTCAGATTGGTCCTTGGAAATGTAGTTTGACTAATTATTCAGACAACTGAAATTACATTTTTCCCCAAAACACCGTTTGCAGGTGGTAGTTTAAAAAAAAAAAGATCATATGTTTTATTTATTATTCAATATTTACCAGAAGATCACTTTTATTATGAAGTCAGTTCTTGGTCGCTTTTATTCTGAAGCCAGTTCTTACACGCTTTTACCGTAATGTCTAGTATATACACGTACTAAAAAACAACGTGGGGGCTAGTTTGACCGTCTTTTTCAAAGTGGAGGCTGGCATCTTCCATCACCTTTTTTCCGACCTCAACACCTATGAACTGGCTTTGGCGCTTCACTTCTTCCATTCTTCCAATCTTCCCTGTTTCTTGCTTCCCTCCAGATACAAAAACACATGACCAGTACGCACATCCATGCTCATACGACACACACACTTTCGCCCAGTGGGAGAAGCAAAACGCCAAAGCAAGTCTCATGTCGGCGGCTTTAAAAAAATGAGGTGACAATTAATATTTGTACTCGAGCTCGAGATATAGTCATTTACTAAATCCCACATAGAACAAGCCACAATACATTGAGTATTTTTGATATATCGCCCATCCCTTCTATGAACTCTGTTTTGAGATGTACAAAATAAATCAGATCAATTTATCATTCACCTCCACGTCAACATCATTTTCAAAAGATCAAAACAGTTTCTTGTATTTTGGCCATGTTGTGTAATTTATAGCCTCATATCCTGTCAGTCAGATCCACTATTTTTTATTATGGAGTCAGTTAATCAATTATGTGTTTATTATAAGTAAATAATCATTGATAATACATGAAATGTGCATCCCTACTCTTAATTATTACAATAGTAATTAGTAATATTCGTTTTTTTGTAATGAAAGTGAAAGACTATCCAGAGGGGCTTTTTGAAAGTGGAGACCCGTGGAAGTTGTAGGGGCTTTCCACAGTAAGTAAATCTCCTTTGAATAACAAGGAGTATATTGAATTAGGCTTATCAGCTACATCGGGGTCTTGATGATTGAAACTGGAAATGGCAACTTTTTAAATAACATTTTCTCATTAAATTAAAGAATATATTGTTAAGATGAAAACACTAAAACATTAATTTTAGGTCATCAAGGTGTTCATGAATGGAGGACCGTTTTATAGTTGAGTGCAGGGTAGTAGTTATAGGAGGCATACGATGCCAAGGGATTGGACAACAAGGAACCGGTTCTCAATGGGAACCGATTCTCTGTTCCCATCCCGAGCATTTTCCCTGGTTGCCAAAGTGGCGGATGGCCTGACGATTTTGCTGACATTTACCGACATTTGGCGGGTGGCGGATGCTAATTTCAGACCCAGGTTGAGTGTAGGATTTAACCTTTTGTCGTACCTCAGCACAGATGAGTATCGTACATTATCAAGCAGTGTTGTGCAAAGTCATTGTGTTTCCATTCTCTCATTATATTCGTACTCTGATGAAAAGCAACCGTCTGTTGCTGAGCTCAAGCATGACTCATGTTTCTCGTAGCCTTTAAACATTTAGTACTACCTGCATGTAGTTCCATACATGACGAAGCATCTGACAAACCCTGAGGTCTTATTCAGATTTACCAGCAGCGATACAGTAATATGACTCCTGCCTAACTCATTACAGTCATCACTGCGTTTCTCTCTAATCTTGACCAAAGCTCCCTCTAATGTCCTTAAACAACCAGGAAGAAATTACTGGTATTCTGTTCTCAGCTGCAGTTTATCTTCAATTACAACAAACATGACACGTCTTGTTCCTGCTTTACCATGAAAGCCAACCATTGTAAGGGTTTTATTGTGAAGCAGGTACAGCTTCTTGCAACATTAGTCACCGTTGTTAACAACTGCTGAGTCCTCGGTGCGTAGAAATAGGTCCCTGTTAATGTATGCTTTTTTTATCAGTGGATCTGTATTATTACATATTACAGGGTGGAGTTTTACTACAGTTTGTGCAAACATGAAACCTCTAACACTAGAGATAAGTTGTTGCTTTTGTACACCTTGTTGATGAAGCTGGAGTTGATGTGTGTTCATAAACAGCATTTGCAGGCTTGTCAGAATTTAGCTGCTAGCAGAGACAACACGGTCGGCAACGCTTGTAACTGGTTATCCATGTTGAAATTAACCCGCTGGTGGTCGAGGCTGATGTTTGTTTTCTTCTGGAAAAGGTTCATGTGATGGGGCGTGACGAATCAGGGAAGGACACGTCAGGACTGATAAGAGCCAATCAAGAAGCAAACGTTGGTGTCGTGTGCGTCATCGTTTTCAAATGTCTCCGTTTCTGTCTGTCCAGACTAAAACATAAACTGGGGTTTTAAACTAAAACTGGGTCAGCGGCGTTTTCAAACGTCTCCGATTTAGGGGCTTGAAAATTTTAAAACAAACATATTAGTGTGGATGTAGCTTAAAATGCACACGTGAAGGCACATTGTAGCGGGGCTCAAGCACTTTTACAATATGCTTTAATTCTGAATTGTTTATGATCGAGTGTGGTCGCATACGCAGCAATAAACACTCTTTTAGCAATAGTTATTAGTTTGTCACCGTGTGAATCTGCAGTGGGAGGCTGTCTGAACGCTGTGGAGAGAAGGACTCGCCATCCAGTCTGTTTTTGTCAGCTAAAAACAGCTAATGTACACATTCAGGTGATGTCGTCGTAAATGAATTATTTGAAGTGTATATACAGATATACCTGACTTCTTCAGTTAAACAACGTTGGTATATAATTTGACAAAAATAGTTCTTGATTGAGCTCGATTAACCGGGCTAACCGGGCAAAGCCGACTAGCGTGCTACAACTGACAACTTTCCGGGTAAAGCTCGAGCACTCGAGAATTTCTGTTCCATGTGTGTAGTAGTAGACATAAACAGCTGTTTGCGTGATGGCGTACCGAAAGGATGTCTCATACTGATCCGAATGTCCTGTACCGAATGATTCAGGGTGAATACACATACCGTTACAATCCTAGTATATAGCGTACTTTAATATTCTTTGGTTGTATTTGTTAACGCAAATTCGTTTTAACGCCATTAATTTCTTTAACGTATAAACGCAATTGATCTTTCGGAGGTTGTAGCGGGCTCATTTTTAAAGCTTGAGTAAAGATACTGGCATCTTATGAAACTAGAAAACCTAAAGAATCCATTGGTACCAGCCATGTCATACTAGGTTGTCAGGAAGGAAGCTAAATAACGCTACATTTTGGTGAGGAAAAACTGTCATGTCCATTTTCAAAGGGGTCCCTTGACCTCTGACCTCCAGATGTGTGAATGTAAATGGGTTCTATGGGTACCCACGAGTCTCCTCTTTACAGACATGCCCACTTTATGATAATCACATGCAGTTTGGGGCAAGTCATAGTCAAGTCAGCACACTGACACACTGACAGCTGTTGTTGCCTGTTGGGCTGCAGTTTGCCATGTTATGATTGGAGCATATTGTTTTATGCTAAATGCAGTACCTGTGAGGGTTTCTGGATCAATATCTGTCATTGTTTTGTGTTGATAATTGATTTACAATAATAAATATATACATACATTTGCATAAAGCAGCATATTTGCCCACTCCCATGTTGATAAGAGTATTACATACAAGACAAATCTCCTTTTAATGTACATTTTGAACAGATAAATGTGATTAATCATGATTAAATATTTGAATGGATTGACAGCCCTAGTTATAACACCATATGAAGAAGACACACAAGTGTCGGCAAGCTTTGAATTAATGTGATAATGAATCTAGTTGACTGATTAATAAATCAGTAACTGTAATCTTTAGATGCTGACCCACATAACAGCATGCTGAAGCAAATATTGAGATGTTGCCCTCCCTGCAGGAGATGTGTTAAGCAACCTAATGTCATCTTTCACTCATAAAAATAACCCAGGCCTGAGCGCACTTGTCAAATGGTTCATCCATGTTTTATAAGGGCAACAAGAGCTTTGTTTTATTGCCTGTATTACTTGCTACACAATACAGCAAAATTGTGCAATTTGAGCATAATAAACCCGGCACAGAGAGCTGCGTTAATTGGCTCAGATGTTCTTGAATAAGCCGTGTTTGAAGGCTTTTGTATTGCTGTCACAGAAACACCCATCACTTGCAGGTTTTGCAGAGCGGGTCGCACATGTAAGCCTAATAATTCTCTGTACACAGCGAGTGAAAGCTGCCTCGGAAAATTCAAAACTGCTCATCTGTAATGCCTTTTAAAAGCAGCCGTGTGATGCACATTGTATAATCATCCATCACACAACAAGTAAAAAAACAGGTTCTCAGCTCCCAACCCTGCAGAGGAGAAAACCTTTCCTCGTTGTGAACACGTTAGTCCAGGAAGTAGGGTGTGTGTGTAAGCTATATAACCATAATGCCACATTTTCACAACTGACGTTTTGTCTCAGTTACCAATTAATGGCTTACAGCGCAACACCAGTCAACACTACAGACAATGTAATGTGTTCTTCAGGCAGCAGCACCTCAATTATTCAACGTCAGCTGAGTTGGCAGCAGTGTGGAAAATAACCTATTTGGGCTGCTTGTTTGGATGCTTACAAACTAATCCTGTCATCCCTGTCTATACTGTAGACGTGGTTTCCCGTATCTTAGAGAGGATTGGGGGCCAGCCAACATCTGTTGTCGTGCTTATGCTGCAGGGCCTTTCTGCTCTAGTCTGCCTGCGAATGTGACGTCCACAATGGCCTCTAGCAGGGTGTGGGTGCTGCTGCTGAGCTTCAGAGAAAATAACTGCTTTTATACCAGCTAGAAAATGACAAGAAAGACGGTTAATGCATTAGCTTACATATTCATGGAAAGTCTGTTTATTTAGACACGGAGCACGGGTTGTTCTGTGTTAAGAAACGAGTGGGCACAGTTCCTTGTTTCTGAGGCAACAATAATGCTCATCAGGAAATCTCAGAGCTTACATAATGGCTCGTAGACAGAACCGTGAAAATGTCGGGAATTTGTTATCTGACCAGCACTAAAATGTACCAGACCTTGCAGCCCTTTTTTTTGTCTGTCAGATGATAAAACTAAGAGTTGGATGATCCAGAGTCCATGTTGTTTGCATGACGGTGAAAAAGCCTGGCTGCTTGTGAATTAAGGTAACTAGGTTGGCTGAGACTACAGCGTGCCTTTCATGCTTATAGCTCAGCATTACTCTGCAGTCTGAGTAGCTTAGCTATGTATTTCCCTCTTTTCATGTGTGTGTTTATGTATGTATGTGAGTGCCGGTATAGGTTTCTGTCCCGTTTGACACATCTGGATGTGTTTTAGCTCGGCCCAAGTTCCACAACACGAACCCACAGGCGTTACATAACCCCCCCTCTTTTATGTAATGACTGCTGCAGCTCTGCTGGCTGAATTTGCCCTCTCTAGTTTTTCCTGCCCCACACCCTGTCGGTCGGCCTCGCTCACAATCCCAGGCCTCCTGAGCAGTTTTCTTCCTGTAAAGGGATGAGTTTACCCAGCTGTCATGTGAAACTCCAGCCAGCCCATCCTGGCACGTCAGAACAAAACCTGAAAAATAAGAAAAAGCCATTTTCAGTCTTCCCGAAATGTTTCAAGCGGCTGGATAATTTTCAGCTCTTTTAATGCGTTTTAAAACTCTAGATAACAAAGAAATTAAAAATGACAACTGCTGCTTTGATTTCCCTTGTTCTCGTTACTAAGTATGAATGATGACTGAATGGTTTGAGAAGCTTATTTGCAAAGTGGTTTTCGGTTTCATATGGAAAGGCTAAATGTGCGCGGGCCTTTTGGTTTTGCTTCACCTCTCTTCATAAGCAGGCTCCTCTGGCAGATTTGTCCGTGGTGCTCGGGTTTCAAAATGTGAACATTGGTGTGATAAAGTGGAAATTATGGAGTCATTAGTTGCCACCTAATGCACATAAAATTAGGGCCGGGACGATTCACCCATCTCCTGATTCGATACTATCACAATACTTAGATGCTGATTTGATATGTATTTCGATTTTTTATGTATTGCTATTCAATATTATGATTTATTGTGATTTGTGTTAACTTTTTTAACATTACACTACGGGAAAATGTTGGATCATACACTTCTAGTGGCTTTTAATTTGAAAAAATATCTAAATTAATACATTAAAATGTTTGATTTTCAGCATGTATGTATTCAGAGATGTCCTGAAGTCAACTAATCACTCATTGTCAGGAATTATTTATTACATTTATTCCAGCAAACCGAAGAATACAGTTCCCTTTAACACCTTATTTTGAAAACCAGACGTGTCTACTTCCTCTACCTTTTCCAAGGTGGTCTCTAGCTCTCCCGTCAGCTCCGTTCTCTTTATCCATCCATGTTCAGCTCCATCGGGGCCGTTTGAATGCATTTAACATAAATGTCAGTATATGGGTGCTCTTCAGTTGTAGCGTCGGCTCGACCGCCACGTTACCGCGATACGATGACGTTTCCTGTCCGTGACAGAGTTAGCATGCAGCTTTAGCCGTGATGTCTAGCTCTGCTTTTCCTGTCACTGTGTGAAACCCAAAGTGTTTCCATCCTTTACTGGATGTGTAGTGTTTACCACTCTGGATTTAACATGTGAGGGTGCAGGTCGCATCCACGAGGACCCTCCGCCGTTTTCTATTTTCTAGTTTCGGCTCGCTGCGGTTTGTTTTGGTTGACGGATACGTAACGGATGTGACGTCACGTTCTCAGACTACAACAATAAAAGCGGTAACTTCCTTCTACCTCCACATAGACTCAAATGAAGCAAATATATCCATTCTGGCATTAAAGAAACAGCAATACACAGGTGAATCTATTTTTTTTCCCACCCCTAGTTAGAGCTGTCCGGATCAAGTGTTTACCCATGACTGGAGTTAATATTGAGTATGTTGTAATACTAATACCAACGTTCCCCTTGGCCCAAATTAAGCCAAAATGAAAATGCCAATCCAGTTTAGATTAGATATGTTTGGCAGCCCAATAACTGCATTTACAAAATCTATATCCTGCATCACAGCTTTGCTTTAATGGCCT
>CAKALU010051848.1:0-12363 GCA_916700995.1 Hozukius guyotensis | reverse complement strand
CTGTGTCCATGGTAAGTGAAATGGACAGGCTGTGGTAACAAAAGGCTCAGTATTTGCATGTGATGTATTTGGGAGACAATGCTGAGATTGAATTTGAGGCTTTTCCGAACTAACTTCTCTTCTCTGTTCAAAAATGCAATCTTTAAGTTCAAACTATAAATGTTTTGTGGGCATCTTCTGATGTTAGAGTCTTTAGGATAAAATTCCCCCATGTCATGTTTCCACAGACAGTGTGTCCTTGTCCTTATATCCTGGTAGTTGCATGTAGGTTTGTTCCTGGGACAATATAACTGCCAGGATGACGACTGCAAGACTTGATTTGACTAACTCAAACCATGTCTTCAGTAAGTGTTACGACTGTGGACGCATATTGTTGCAAATGTATGTGTATTTTTTTGTGCAGAATTGCAGAAAGAAGTGGGTAGTTAGCATGAGCAGTGACAGTTAATGTAGCTATGACATCATCAGAAATTCCCAGAAATACACTGCTAAACACACCCCATATAAGACAGAGGAGTGAAACAACAGGCAGGAGGGATTTTCCTTGAGATAATACACAAGCATATATTACAAAATGTAACTGCTGAAGATATGGAGGAGGATATGTAATCAGCAGAAGGAGAGGGAACACAAGGTACTTGTGTTTAATGTGAGATGCCACAGAGTGAGGTTCAATTACAAGAAGTGAAATATCATTGAAAGCCTGCTTACATGTTGCCCACTAAGGCGACTGGAAGTAAACAGCATAGTGAAGAAACGTGGGGAGGGGACTTGCAGCCAAATCTAATGTATCATGCATTATGTCTATTTAGTGGTCTCAAGGTGGAGAAGCTTCTAAATTTGACTTGTTCCAGATCTGAGATAATAACTCTGCTTGGAATCTAATACATACACACTTGCAGGGAAGCTTATGTGAGCTGACATTTTTTTAACAAATGAATGAAGTTAGAGCATTATATGTCAAATCCAGCACCTTCTCACTTACAACTTGTCAAATACGGCAACTTGGTCAGTGGCCCTACACGTCAAACTATGACCCTCGAGGTACCCAGTTTTCCACTCGTTACATGCATACACATTGTCTTTTCAAAATAAACTTCTGTTTTCACAGGAAACAACTTGGTTAGGTTTATAAAATATCATGGTTTGGGTTCAAATTAGGGATGTCACGATACCAGAAATTTAGTAGTCGATACCAATACCAGTGACATTCCACGATTCTCAATACCAATTCAACACTACGGTAAAAAACAAAAGTAAAACAATAAATCCCAAGTATTTCAACATAAACTCCTTTATTACCGTTTGCATACTGGTTTTTGTTAAACAGGTCATAATTCCCTCTCTATTATCTATTTTATATTCCTGTGAAAACATCTTCAAACTACTATTTCAACAACTAAGTTTCTTGCCAAAAACTACATTTTACAAGATTTACATTCGAACACATCATTATAACATTACGATTTAACTTTGCCCAATATTAATTTTTACCAGAGCCTGAACGCATCATAATGTAAAGCAATAAAGCAGCACGGTCCAGTTAACGCTAACTAGCTCTTGTCCTGTCAATTTCAACAAAGATTTGTTGTTCGTAATGTAGCATTATCAGGGAAAAAAAGGGATGCCCCGATAGTGAGTTTACTGCGTCCCAAGCACATTTTCTATCATTCCTGGTAACATTAGTGAGGTAACCAAATTAAGCACACTGTACACTGTAGCACGAGCACACAAACACACAAGTAAACAAACAAGTGCTAAAGCTGTGCTGCACTTCCACGTAGACTATACAGCCCCACCGCAGATGGAGCTGTAGAGGTGAGGCAGCATGAGTAGAAAAACTGAACCAATAAAAAAGAAAAACATGTCTTAATAGTGTTTGTTTAGCACACCCCCCCTAGATCTGATAGATCCACTATGGATAATTTTCATTGGAACTAGTCTCCCTCAAAGAAACAGTCCCTATGAAAACTGTTGATAGTGAGGTCTGGGGATTTTCCAGAATCACCAGGACATTGTTTCTGTAAGCACACTCTGCTGCTGTTTTTCAAATGTCATTCCACCTCCATTGTATAGGGGTGGAGGAGAAATCTCAGACAGGATCATCTAATAATCCCAAAACTGAAACTAGCTGCAGGGCTAGATACCTCACGGCCTAAGGAGAAAACTATTGCCTTCTACTATCATGCCCACATGGGCAAGACTGTCCTACCAGCAGTGTCTGTCATTAGTTAAAACGCACAATACAACCTATGATTACATTTATCTGACAAGGACCTGTGTGACTCATGACTCTTGTCAGTCATAATTCACAAGAAGCACGATGTTGCTACACTCACTGGAAATCTGGACATGACCTATGACTTGGACAGAGACCATTGTTTTTGTCCCATTTCTCACCAGCAGTGGTTTCTTTTAACCATGTCCACATAACCATAACCACGTTTTTGTTTTACCCAAACCACCATGGTTTGGGTTAAAAAAAAACATAACATTCCAAATGTCTCCATAACATTTCCAAAAAAGGTTATTTTAACCTAAACCACAATCTTTCCGTAACCAAGTAGTTTGTGTGCTTACCAAACCTTAACCAGCCTCTGAATAACACAATATGTTGTTTGTAACTGCCCTTTAGAACGACACGTTTTCTGATCTGACAACACAAAATAATTTGTCTGTGCCTTCCAAAACCATCACATAAATTAATCTGTTTACTGATGTCCGATCAGACCGCGATGGTTAAGGTTTGGTTACGCTTCGGCACAAAAACAGCTTGTTTAAAGGAGCAGTGTGTAGGATCAGGCGGTATCTAGCGGTGAGGTTGCAGATTACAACTTCTCTGCTTCTCCTGTGTGCCAAACGTGTATTGCTACGGTGGCCGACGCGAAAATGTGAAAGATCCTCTCTAGAGCCAGTTGTTGTAAGAGCTTAGAGTGTGTGTGTGTGTGGGAAGTGAGAAGTGAAGCAAGAGAGAGAGAGCGGCGACGACGGGACCGGCTGGTGGGCGGTGCTTGGTGTTTCCACAACTCTCACAAACTTTCTCATGTTACAGCTAAACAGTACACTACAAGATGTTTCTGAAAACATTTGAGGAGAGAAATAGGTATTACAGTAACAGAATATTGATTCATATTTGATCAGCGCTGCCTAGTTTGACCGTTTGATCAGAGTTTACGAGTGATTGACAGCTGCTCAGAGACGGCAAAGCTCCAGCTCGGCTCCGATTGGTTGTTTTTCTTCCGGTCTGTGAAAGCTTGCAGATGCCATTAGGAACACCGGAGGACGCCGGAGGACACAGAGACACATGATTTTTTTTTCAGATTACCTGTCTCATGCACTACTGTCAGGATATAGTGACCGTTTTATAAAAATAATCAGATTTGCTCCAAATCTACCCACTGCTGCTTTAAGGTTAGGGGACGCCCGTGGACATGCTTAAATAAAAAAAGACAACGTTGTTACATTTGTAACTGAATTATAACAGCTTTGGAAAGTACCCACAAACTAATGTCCTGCTGATAGGACTGTTAGATTACAAAATGCTCCTGTGTATGTACATGTTGTGTTGCTAAGTTTGGAAGACTTGTTGCTGTGGACACACCTAAGGACCTGTTGGATGACTGATGCAGCTTTGGAAAAGCTCTTTTCATACATTTGAAGTGTAAAATACAAGTTATACATTTAGAAACATGCTCAGAAATAAATGATCGACCAACTATAAATAAACACGGAGTCTCTCCAAAAAGGATACTAAAATAAATACAAGTATTTAAGTAAAAGATATGCAGGTGAGTTGACGAAAAAGACTTTGACCTCAGAAGTCCTATCAGAGGGAATCATTTATGCATTCGTGGCTTATCTGAGGGATTTAAAGGGCCCATCGCTGGGAATATCTAACTGCACAATAAACAGTGTGGTTGCACAAGCTGATGAATCATGTTCACATCCAAATTCATGACAATGGTCTGCCTGGAGGGAATTCCAAGGGAAAAAAAGGGTTTGTTTATAAGAAGTGCTTTTTGCCATGATAGGAGCAGCATTCTCAAGACTTGAGAGTCCACCCTGGTGGCAGTCCTTGCGTAACTTTCTCAAAACATTTCACAGAAAATGTTTCCAAAAATGCATCCATCATTTACCACACATTCATAATCACTGCCACAAGTTATCTTTTACTTTGAAAAGTGGATACATAACCTCGCTGATGAAAAGGATGAATTAATGAAAAGATTTACTCTTCTAGGTATATGCCTCAAAGACCCAGTGAGATGGGGAAATAAACTTCCCGGAAAACAGTGAATCTTTAGGGCTTGTTTGAGATGAATTCGGACATGTCTGGATGAGAGCAGCCAGGGACAAAAAGCTGCAGTCTGCTTGGACAGTTTCCAGCCTTCCCAGCTAACGCTGCTAACACTGCAAACAATGGTGAAAGTGCTGACAAAGCAGTGTTAACCTGAGTCGGGACCGGAGGGTGGGTGCTACGCTTCCGCGACGACGACGTCGGTCGGGACGGCGTTATCAGCTGTAACCGCCGTATGAGAGCAGTGCAGTCAGTGGGGCACGCTCACGTGCACAAACATGAACTAAACCGGTCCAGTGAGATCAACACAGCACAGAGAGGCTCGGATTACAACACACACAGACGGAGAGCGACTTCATTCTCTGCTCAGGTAGACATAACTCCTCTATATCTTTACATAGACAATAGTTGTTTGCTGCTATATTAATGCTCTGAATATCGAATTTAGCACCTTCAATAACTTACAGAAACATTGTGTGCAGTAATGCACCTTCCAATTTCTCTTCCCCTCTCTCTATCACTCTCTCAAATGCACAGTTTGCAACGTGGCGCTCAGGTCTGTTATTGTCTCAGTCATCAGTCTAAAAGTCAGAATTTATTGAAATAAACCAGAAGTAATCTTCTCCAAAATCCACAACATTTTTTTATCTAACAAATTATTCTACTTCAATCCATATTTGTTGCCGTTTAGCCTTTCAAAAACAAAATTTCACCGCGGTTAAAAACTGTTTACTCTCCCGCACACACCTGTAATAACGGGGCTGTCTAGTAGCAATCTAACAGCACCAGAAATTACATTTATATAACAACAATAACACAAAATCATATTTCCCACATTTTTGTAGGGTGATAACTCCGTAAAATATGATGACAGCTTCACCCGAAAACCTCAATCAAAGCTTCAAATGTAAAAAAAAAAATATTAGCCAATACAAATTATAGCCAAATTAAATGAGAGTTTTACAAACAGCATCGTTTTCTCACACAAACATTGTCTCTGATGCCATCTTAATGGGAAGAATGATGCTGCTTATGCCGAGACATCAGAAATCGATCCAAACTGGAAAGTTTTAGTCTCACATCCGGGTCCACATTGATCCGGTTGCTCAGGGTCACACAATGGTCGGCTTCATTACTGAAGTCCGAAAACACAGCAAAACAGCCAATTTAATAATAATGTTGGAATTTACATACAAGCTGATTTAATATTGAAAACAACACATCTGTATGCTACTCTCTACTAATAGGGCAGTGTATTGGCAAGAATCTGGCGATATGATACGTATCACGATACAGGGGTTACTATTCAATGTATTGGGATATACTGCGATACTGTAAGCAGGCGATATATTGCGATTTTTTTAAATCGAATTTTAGGAAAACTTTCTGATAGTATGAAGACGCACAAACAATGTCTGAGTGAAAAAGTTGACTTTTTTATGCAATCAGTTGGATCTGCATTTGCTACGAGGCTTTGGAGTCGCTTGCAGAATATTAATTGGATATTTAAATTAAAAACATGATATTTTACCAAATGTGAACGACTGCTCTAGATTATAATGTGACTACTGAAAATAAAACGCTGAATGTGTTTGGGTCAGTTCCTCATCCGTCCATGATCCTCCTCTATCGCTCAGTGGTTCACTGCTCAGAGCAGAGGATTGGGAGTCTATCAAGCCAGCTGCTTTTAGTCAGCCTCAAGTTTTAATAATGGCGAAACAAAGCACCTCGATTAAGTTTGTGACGTGACAACGCCGTGAGGAATAGAACAAGTTCAAATTCAGCCGTTGATTGATTCTATTTTCCCCATCAGACAGTAAATAGGCGTCAGAGTAAGAAGTCTAATTCAGCCCCAAATCAACCTGCCAGCAGCCACTTCTCTCCGGTGGTGGATTTGATGAAGTAGCCCACCCTACTGGACATAAAAGTTATTCCACACTAACACATTTCCTCAAGATGAATGTGGTCCTACAGGCCCTGCTCAACCCTTCATGACAAACTTAACAATGATATCACTCTTCCCAAAATTTCTTTCTTGCTACGCTACTGCTCCAAACTTATGTGCTATCCAAAAATAAAGATATTCTCATCAAAACTTCCTCATATTCACAAACTGGGAGCGAAAAAGAAGATATAGAGATCATCCGTTTGTCCTTTATTGATATGTTAGCCATAATTAGACTGACTGACTGACTAGATTAGACTTTTTAATCCTCACGTCTGACTTGTTCACAATCTTAAAAACAGAAAAAGGTACTGCCAATTGTACACATTGAATGGAATTCATTTCTTCAGCTTCTTTGGGGTGATTTTAAGTTGACATTAACTACAAACATTGATTCAGAACAAGCCTTCATAGTGCGAATTAACACCAATTAAAACATACGTCTTTACAATTAAAGACAGAATGAAGATATAAAAAGACTTCTTAAATTAGTAGAGAGCCAGATGTTTCTCATCATGAAATGAGGTTTTTGCAGTCGGCAGAGAGCAGCTGCTGGTTCTAAGAGCTCCCGAGGTTACTGTCGCCAAGGCTGAATGAACCCGGGGCTACCAGCAACACCAGGCACGGTGCACACAGACACTGAGAGCCGTCATCATTTCTATGGACATTATGATTTAGTGGCACCCATTCGCCAAAAAAACTTTGCACTTGGTCAAATGACCACAAACCATTTGACACAGTAAACCCTCAAAGTCTGGGGCCCAAGGGCAGTTGTCTAGTTTCCCTATTGGTGATCCAGCCTCGATTATTGTGTGATTGTTGCATGTCAGGAGCAAGCCGAACGGAAATGTAACCAGCGAGTACTAATTGGTGATCTCCACGGCTCATCTCAAACAACCCTAATACCTCGTCCTGCACTAGTACATGTAGGTGTGAACAGAAAATTCAACCATATTGTCACAAATGTTTAAGGCATCCAAGCCCTTCCAATAGTTTTACACACAACCAAACCCATTTCTCTCCCTCAGTATTGAATTTAGTGGATTTGCCAAAAACATATCCAATTTTGTTCTTTGTCAAATCCTAAATTAGGCATAAATATAGGCAATAAAAGCAATATGCTGAATAAAAAAATCTTTAAGAAAACCCTACAACATTTATGATTTCTGTTATAGCTACGAAACTGAGTTGATGGCATTTTTCCTCATATGGTATTAGTATAATATTCCAAAAACTGTTTAACATTATCAGAGACCGTATCCTCCTTTTGCCAACCAAGTCCGTCCTGACCGGGGGTTCTCCAAATAAAGGGGGGAGAGATTTGTCATTTTAATATAGCAGTCACGTGAAGAGGTTTCACACCGACATCAAAATGGTATGGTATTTTGTGAGTCTTGCCGCTAATGGATTATGTTATTATCACTAGGGCCCTATATTTTTGTGACAGTGCACCATCTTTTCCTTTGCCCATCTGTGTGGTATTTTGGTGCCTATAGTGCAGAGGGCACGGTGCACAGGTGGGAAGGAGAGGCGCAAACAGGAGGGAGGAACCTGCACGTCTGTTTCTGGCGCGACGTCACTCCGCTGCCACTTTGGTGGATTTTTCAACAAAAGCAAAAACTAAACACTTGGAGCAACTGCGAAGAAATTAACAGTAGAACCAGAAACCGAGATATTGTCTTTTTAATTCCACGTATCCTTCTTCCTGGTCAAAACCTGGCACCTACATGACCCATAATGCAACTTGACCGCTGACAGTTGTGTTAGTATGCTAGTAGCAGCTAATGTAGCCCTAGCCTGCAGCAGAGAAGAGGAGCAGGCCACAACTCCAGATTGTTTTCGTTTTCAAACTCGTAATCTTCAACCGACAACGATTCGAGTCGCATCACTTGAGGACAATTCATCAGACCTCACACGGCTCCCTCCGGAGACACTAAAGGCTTTCTACTACTTTTTCCACATATGCAGTACCTGGAAACACACTTTGATATGTAAAATGAAGTTCAACTTAAATGCTCCACACAGCTCTCCCACAGTTTTCCTAAAACAGTCACAAGTAGCAGCTGAGCAGTTCAGTGACAATGATACTTAAAGGGCAATATAGGGTCAGCAAGAGTTCTTGCTGTCAAGTCATGATGAATATAAGTGATCCTCTGCAGTGAAATTGTTACTTATTTGACAACCTCCTATTCATATACAGGTGAGGATGGTTTCCTGTTAACTTCCCCTCCATAAAAAGGTAAAAAAATAAAGGTTGGAGAAACAGACTTCACACTCTGCAAAGCTGACACATACCGATACCTGGGCAGTGCCTGGGCATGCCTCAGCAGCTGCCTGTGTTTACAGGTGACGAAAGGCTGAAAGGAAAGGAAGGAAAACTGACGAGAGACACTGACTGAACAAGATGAGTAGGAAAGAAAGTCGTTCTTTTAACCACACGAAGGTTAAATCACACAGAAAACAGCCAAACGACCAAAATATCTTCCTCTGACCCTAATCACCGGTTTCTCACGCACGTACATAAAACAGAAAGAAACAAACTTCTGAGTAAACTGTAAAGTACTCAGACTGGATCAGAGTCCACACTATAACAGGCACGTGAGGGTTGGATATCTGCCTCCACCTATAACAGGCAAACACAAATCTGACAGCCCCACATACTATATCTACCTGAAACAACAGCTATATTTCACTAATGTGCTTGGAGTCGTTCTCCAACGGCACTTCTGTCAAATGAGGAAATGAAGGAAACACCTTTTTCACACGCTATCACAGGTTACACATGCTGAAAGGTCTGGTACTGTACCATGAGGTTGACTTGTCTCTACTGGACATTAGAGCCCCTGCTCTCATAATCCAGCCACTGTTAAAGAGAATAATCCGTGAGAGGCAGCAGGCTTGCTGGGAAACACATTGACAGAGAGCCAACAGATCTTCCCAGCACTGTTATCACACTCCCTGTTTTCCTCCTCCTTCCTTCTTACATTCCCTCCCCCTCTCTCTCTCTCTCTCGCTCTCTCTCTCTCTCTCTCTCAGCCAGTCAGTCTTCCTGACATGCCAACGTTGTGCATCAGCGACCGGTGGCGACCAACCGTGGGACACCTCTACTCCCTCAGGGAAAATCAGGGCCATTACGCTTTCATTTTAGTTTGAATTACTTTAAATTACTGGGTGTGAAGTTGGCCTCTAAATAATTTATAGTGAGTGCTTTTTCCGGTGATTTTTTTTAAATCATTTAAGTCACTTTGGAATGGACAGCAACTTTACAATTAATTTTCTCGTTATGCTGTGAAACAGTTACTGTTGTTACCCTCTTTACATTTCTGGAATGTTTTTTGTCTAATCAGTGCTGCACCCCACCCTACCTCGCAAGATATCCTCCACTTCCTCTGCATGCCTTTTCTTTTTTTTTCCCCACTGTACCATTCCCCTGCACTGTCCAAAGCCAGGCCATATAAGACTAAGATGGTAATGAGAGGGCAAGGAGGGAGAAGACAGAGAGGGGGGGGTGTATAGTTGGCAGGAAACAGAGAATTTGAGCCAAAGTGGGGACTAAAACAACAGAAAATACACACTGTCTTAAAAAAGCTGTGTTTGCCGGTTGATTGCTTTAGTATCCCTGAGTGTCAATACAGTACAGACTCATTCTGATGAGTTCACAGGTAAAGCTGAATCAAACCTTAATGAGTTTACTGTTGACTTTGAGTAGACCTGTAGAGCAAGATGCCACAGCCTTTTTGGCCTTAAGGCCTTAAGGTCCTGACACACCAAGCAGTTGACTGTTTGGGGCCGTCTGTGAGCATCTGTCGGCTTTTTTCCGGCCGATTCAGCACGTTGAATCGGCGGCGGACCTCGTTGGTGAGAGAAATCACTCCGATTGGCTGTTAACCTTAAACGAATCAGTGAACGAGGACAGGAACGGAAGTGAGGAAAGCAAGCAAACGAGTAAAGTCAAGAGGACACACACATAAGGCTCTCATCTGATCATTCCAATATACGGATATTTTCACAACCACATGGCCATCTGGAATGTGGACAGCGGAGCCTAACTTTACTTTCAATGTTATCAAACGAAGAAGTGTGTGTGTTTGACGAATCAACGACGGTCATCCTGCAAACCCTGCCCCGAAAGTTCCGTTAACTTCAGAAAGTACAACCCCCCCAACCAGGGCATTTTTTGGGGGTAAAAATGTCCCTGGAACTTAATTTAGACCCTGGTTCCTGCGGTCGAAACACAATGAGTTCCTCAGAAGGTTCTTAGTTCCGGGGGAAAGTTCCTGCGGTGGAATCGGGGCTTTACTGTACATCATGTGGGATGGAAGGTAATGATGGGAAAGACTAATCAACAGCTTGGAAGTGCAAGCATTCGTGCAAGCACGTGCAAGCACAACCATATTTTATCCACAGACAGAGCCACATGCTTCCCACAACTGTCCTACTTTTCCTTTGAGTCAAAAGGTGTGGAAAACAGATGAGAAAACACTTATTGAGAATCTTATGCTTTCCGTTACCGTGGCTGCTGATTGTATGATTATCAGGAATTGGTCGCACCCATTCAGGGAAAAGACTCAAAGTCAAAGAATGTTTGTGTCAATTAGATAATGTCCTTGGTGGTTTCATTGTTCTGGTGAGATAAAAACAAAGCCAAAAGGAAACCTATAAAGCAGTAAGACATTTGGATTTTCCACTGCACAGCACTTTGACTGGGTTAGTGGAAGAATGTGCTGAATCAGTACAGGCACTCTCAGAGTGAAAGAGATAGGGTCAAGTTGTTGTCACATGAGGAAACATTTTGGATCCAAAAGCATCAGACAGAAAGCCAAAAGGCCCTTAATGAGGAACTCCGGTTTAGAGGTTTCCTTTAATGAGTGAAAATGATCTTCGGTTAGGGTCAGGGTTGCATATTTGACACTAATGATTCCTCCCATTATAGCAAAAGAATTAGTGTTGCATTTTCTCATTTTGCTGCAGCAGGGCCCAGAAATATGGCTTGGGTCTCCAGCAGCGTGGCGTCGGTGTTGGCTCCCAGCGGGGACCGGCGGAGCAGCGAGGCAAAGCTCTGCTCCTGGTCGGAGGAGGAGGCGCTGCTGCCGGATACGGACTCTCCACCTCCCGCCGGAGCTCCGACTGGTCGAAGGCGGCAGCGAAGCCGGATCTGGATCTGTCTGCGATGGGATGGTTGCTACCAGAGGCCCCGCTGGAGTCTGAGCTGACGGAGTTTCTAGTGAACCTTCATGATTTCTTCTGATTTCGTGCAGAATCCGACCTGGTGGCACCGATGACGAGCATTAAAAATAACTATATAGAAATAGCCAATCTTCTCGCTGATGGTCTCCTTTACTTATCTAGGTCATATAGAGACATCACTATTAGATTGAGACTGCTTTGTAACCAGTTAAATGTTCATCACAGGAACTTTAAAGAAAGAACGGCAGAAAATCCCCATTTAGCTAGAACTAGAGAATTTTTGCTTGAAAAATAATCAAAACAATGAATTTCTCAAAATAGTTGCCGATTATTTTTTGGTTGATCTACTAAGAGCACAGCCCTGGCATCTGTAAACGCATGCCATGTATTGAAATGAAGGGATCTCGGTGCCAGTAGAACACACTGTGCAGCACCTGAGAGGAGGATTCTTCTGCAGAACAGCCTCCAGCTGGCAGCTCTCTTTATCTCTGCCTCTTCATGCATTTTGCAGATCTGTCCAAGTCATGTAAATACTGGGGGGAACACGTCTGAGCCCAGCTCTGCCCCCTAGGGGCATTGCTCACCTCTTCCACAGAAATACATGACAGGAGCCCACATGCAAAATATGAATTCAGTGACGTGTGTATACTGATTAATTATATATACCAACAACAAACTGACTGTTTTCTGAGCTTCTGAATGTATTCATATTTTACGGGAAAGATGGTAAACAGAAACGTGATGCTACAAAATACCTTTCAGATGGTAAATACTTATTAAGAAGACTAATATTCCCTGCAGGCGGCCCCTAGAGGCAGCAATGTCCATCACACCGTACAATTCTAAAGTGTTGGACCAAGGCAGCCAGTATGCTTCTTCAGAACTGCTTGTCAGATGGTCAAATAGTTCAGAAACCCCCCCCACCGCACCTTTC
>CAKALU010051844.1:0-10007 GCA_916700995.1 Hozukius guyotensis | reverse complement strand
CACCTCCCTGATTGGGATCAGGCGGCGGGCAGCGGCGGTCTGAACCGTCTGGTTCGGGGGACGGAGGTCGGCTTGTGACCAGGTGACTCACAGTTCAAGTCCCGGGTCCTCAACAAGTTGTTCAAGTACCTAAAATGACCTGCATTTACGTTATCCTGACAATAACCAGGGCTGGATACCAACTGGGAAAAAAACCAGGGCAGTCCACAAAAGCTCCAGGTCCACTGCACGTCAATAATTATTATGATTATTTGAATTAATTAATTAATTAATTAATTAATTAATTAATTAAATACACAGACTAGATTGTAACTAGATAGCCAGATAATTGCAAATTTGTAGAGAACTTTCACCACTAAAGTTGTCTTGTAGCGGGACCCTGTGCCATCTAGTTTTAAGAGTTTTATTATTTTACTTTATATTGTGGTCACATGATGCATGTTACCGTGACGTCACCCAGTGGTCTATGGACTGCTGTTTTGAAGCCTCAAGTTTGGCATTTTGTCCATCGTCATCTTGGTTTTTGGGCGTCGCCATCTTGGTTGTTTGCAAACAGAAGTGACACGAGAGGGTGGAGTTAAGTACAACCGAACACTGAATGAGACATTTTTATGCGACCAAAATGTTATAATTAACTTTGATGAAGTGAAAACACACGGTGAAAGGGTTGAAGTTGTAAGATGAAAACACGGACAACTCCCAGACCGGACAACACCGTGGTAGCGACCTGTCAATCACGAGGTAGCCCCGCCCTAAAGCATCCCCTGCTTTATGGTCTATTTGACTCTAAATGGGACCATAATTTACTAAATGAACATCATGCTGTATTGAAGAAGACTTGAAACTAGCGATTGAGACCATAAACTCATGTTTACAATGTTTACTGAGGTAATAAATCAAGTGAGAAGTAGGCTCATTTTCTCATAGACTTCTATACAATCAGACTTCTTTTAGCAACCAGAGGAGTCGCCCCCTGCTGGCTGTTAGAGAGAATGCAGGTTTAAGGCACTTCAGCGTCGGCTTCACTTTACAGACCCGGCGAAAGCCCACTGAAACAAACACAGTTATGTTTACATCCAGTGTATCGTGTGCATCCTGGAGGTCTAACAAACATGTTGAATGTATTTCCCTCCTAAAACATTTGCAGCCATGTTGGCTACCTAGACATCTTCTTCTCCTTTGACTTTGCTGCTGCTACGTTTCTTGGCACCACCAACTGTCAACAGTAGAACAGCAAACCTCAGCACAAATGCACATTACATATTGCTTATGTGCAATCACTTTCACTTCACACAAATAAAACAGGGACCATCAAAACTCATCAAAACATATCCTCACTGTGGACAAAACTCCACAAGGAACCTTTAAAAAAGTATTTTTTGAGGCTAAATTTGCCCAAATTTTAACCACAGAGATGTCAACAAACCCCAAAAAGTCTCTGACAAACAACCGGTTTTATTGTTTAAGTTGGAGGAGTCCCTGACATTATGTCAAAGGTTAAGAAAAGTCGCAGGGTTGCAGGTTTGAATCCCAAATTTTGATTTAACTCAATTATTTTTCCTAAAACGGTCACATTTAAACATAGTGACTTTCTAGAATATCCAATTAAGCCTTAAAAAATCCCACCATGCGTATTTAATCTGTAATAAAAATCCCCAAACTTCTATATACAATACGGAGAACATGAACTCAGTGTCCTCGCTGGACGCTACAGGCCTGTTTGGGCTCACTTATATAGAGCCTATAGCTTCCCACCCGCCGAGGGTAAATAAATGGTTTAAAAAAGCAAACAAACAGAGACTGAATTCCACGCTAGTTATGTTTTTCCGCAGTTTCATGTCAACAGCCTTCAGATTGATACGCTTCAGACCTGCTTTTCACCTCGATAAGGGTTTTGTTGTTTATCTGAGGAGGACAGATAACAGCGCAGAGAGAGAAACACTCCAGAAAAAGAGCAAAAAGAAGCAGTTTTTCTGGTAGCTCATTCATACCGACACAAACAAGCCATTTAAATAAAAACTGTAGGACATGAGCAGAAATGTCCCCCCCTAATGTGAGTAAGTGCTTTGTGCCACAAAACAAGCAGCTTACATCTCGTTTAAACAAAGTGAAACCCAGGAGGTGGAGCGTGGTGGTGGGTGGGTCGGCGGGCTCGGGGAGGTGTGTACTGTTTGTTCTGGGATCCAGACCCATCACTCACTGAGTTTCTGCAGTCTGGAGCACATTCCATGAATCCTGCTGGGTTTTGTTCCCCTTAAACTACAACAACGACGCGGTTTGAGTCCTGCAGAGCTGAGCGAGGCAGCCTCGTTCACACACACACACACAACAAAAACACGATTGTGACCTCACTATTATTGTTATTATTCTGTATTTTAGGGATCGAGTGTGAATTAGAGTTGGGCTTTGTAAGGTTGATTTCAAAATCTTTGGTTTAATGATGCTTACAGTTCATATTTTCTTACTTTTGTTTGATATTACAGTATTTCTGAAAAGGATCGCTATCAGCACAAATCCATGCTGGATTATGTGAGAGAGAAGTTGTGGGAAGATTCACGGGATCTGATGATAATTAGTCTCATCTCTACCAGTAAATTGATAGCTTCTTCTTTCCCGACAGGTTGCTCTGAGCAGCAGCAGTGGAAAAAGGAAATGTATGTAATTGTGTGATAGGAGGAGAACAGCCACCAGTCAGTGTAGCGCTGTGGTTTAAAGTCCAGCGGCCGAGGACTCAGTCCGATGACGAGGCTCTGCTCTGTAATTTGCTTCAGTGGAAATGAGCAGAGCCATTTCCTCTAGCATCCGATAATGGGACACCGGGGACCGACTGTCTCTTAAACTGGGGCAAACTACGTGGCTCGGTGACCTGATTATGAATGTGTGTCGTCATTAACATCATTGGGCAAAAATTCCATAATAACCTTTCAGCATATTGTAATTCAAGTGTTCTGAGAGAAAACTAGACTTCTGCAGCTCCTCATGGCTCTGTTTTCAGGCTTTAAAAAATCGACGGGAGACTCTGACCCATCACAGGTCATTTCAGAGAGAGAGCGTTCCTATTGGCTGTTCATTCAACAGAGGCAGCTGTCAATCACTCGCTAACTCCGATCAAACGGTCAAACCAGGCAGTGCTGATCAAATATGAATTAATATTCTGTTGTTGTTGTTGTTCCAGGCCTCTGAAAGGTTTCCCGACCTGAAGAAGAGAGGGAAGGTTCCTCACGCTCAGGACTTAGTAAAGGAGGCGACGAACACCTCCAACACGTGGAACCGACCTCGCTGTGGCGTACCGGACTACCCCGCCCACAAGGAGGTGCACTATCGGGGGCGCCACCGCCAGAGACGCTTCGTGCTGTACGGAGGACGTTTGGAGAGGACGGACCTCACCTACAGGTACCACATACCCCGCTCTGATCCAATATTACTTTCATTTAGAAAAATCACAACATTTTATTCTATGTTTGCAAGCAAGGAGGGACTTTCGTTTCTCTCTTTCTGCAACACTTCCAGGGGGTTGCACTCGCAGGGAATCACGCCACCCGTCCGATATTATTAATACATTATGTGCTCCAATTCCTGATGAGATCTGAAGTAAAAAAAGAAGTTCTTTAACCAGCAATCATGTCTGTAATTCAATTCAAAATACTTTATTCGTCCTGCAGGGGGCAATTTGACAGCAACAAACAAATGCTAAAAACTAAAAATACAAAATATATTCCTGTAAGAATTTAAAAAAATTAAAAGACACAAGGCAGTGGCCAATCCATAGCTGAGCAACAGTGTCCAATACACAAGTGTGGCGCACAGGCACATCGTGAAGGTCTGTATAAAGTATAAACGTCTCTGTTATCAGAATCAGCACCAGAACAATCCAGTAAGTGACCTTGAGTGGAGACTTTTCTTTTGTCAACTGCTGTTTCCAAGATCAAGAGTGAACTATCAAGCTCATCTTTTAAGCCAACATGGATGAGAAATAATAAAAGTGTTCAGAATAATTTGACATCCACAGTTCCATGACAACTTCATCTGCAGTAAAACTGTGTAATTTGATTGAAAGCTCCAGAACAAGCGAGTCAATAGACCCTAAAGTGCAGCTTAAAGAGTGGCGGAGTCCTTAACGCAGTCCTAAGGGTCGAATCCGACTCGTGGCCCTTTGCTGCATGTCATCCCATCTCAAAACTATCAATGTCTCTCTCAATTAAAGGCAAAAAAAAGCCCCAAAAAAATAATCTTTAAAGAGTGGCCCACAACTTTACTGTTCTAGTTCACTAGTTTGCTCTCATAGCGTCGTTCTCAGAGCTAAAGCTGTGAAAAGCAACTGACCACTATACCTGCTCAGCAGCAAACAGCAGACGGACCCAGTTAGAGACTAGTTGGTGAACATTGGTGGAGCATTTAGCAGCTAAAGAGACAGATATTGAATTTAGGAGGTGGTGGAGACCAAACTCAGAGCTAATATTGGACTTGGAAATTCATCAAGTGGACACGAACATAACTCCAAATTAATTATAATGTTGCTCTGTAGCTGCTGGATGTCTAAATCAGTAACTGTTCGCTAACAAATTCAAAATATCAACTTAAAATGTGATGATATGTCAATGTCAACATGTTTCCGCTGCCCTCAAGAGGCCAAAAAAAAGTTATTGCTGGTTTAAAGGTGCTAAATGTGAGATTGAGAGCATATCTGTTGCCTCTGCACGGCTCTCAACATGTCGACGGCTCAGCTAACAGAGCTAACAGTGTTTACCTGAGGTGTAACCGGAGGGTGGGTGCTAAGCTTCCGTCGGGACGGCGTTATCAGCTGAAACCGCTGTATGAGAGCAGAGCATCAGCCGTGTCCCAGCTAAGACAACAAAGCACAGAGACGCTCAGCTTCCAACACACACAGATGGAGAGAGACTTCATTCTCTGCTCAGGTAGACATTACTCCTCTATATCTTTACATAGACAATAGTTGTTTGAGGTTATATTAATGCTCTGGATATCCATAGAGAAACTTTAAAGAATGACTTTGTTTTTACGAGACAGCACGTTACTGAAGTTCATGGTGGAGAAAATAATGACTCTATTGCAGGCAGGATCTGCTAGATCTTTAGACACATTGAATGATGAACTCAAGGAAAAAACATGTAACCGGAGGGCTTATATATAGTACATAGAAAATGAAGTCTTGAAATTATGATTCTGACAAACGGGTGCCGGGTTTCTTTCATCTAAGGCCTTGGCACCATCGAGCGTCTGGCAGTCCTCTGCTGGCTGCTGCCTCTCTGTCTGTGTCTCCTGGGGTCTCTTTCATTGTACTCATTCTTTAACACAACAGTATATTAGGACAGACAGAGAGAGAGAGAGAGAAGGGGGGGGGGCAGCACCGGCACCACAGACTAATAAGATTCTGCTGGATCGGACCAATAAAGCGCTCACACCTGACAAAGTGAAGTGGTTAACCAGGCAGAGTCAAACTATACTTCTGCATGACCTGACAGGGTTGCTTCTATGTCCTTAAATGACTAAAATATGAGCGCTGAAAGAGCAGAGCCACGCTAATGAGTCCCCGTGTTTACTTTTTATTTAGAATCAGTCAGCATTTTGAGCTTGAGAAGCAAGTTGTGGCACGACTCTTGAAGTCAGCTGAGAGCAGGGAGTTGTTTTAACGGCTTTAACGGTTGTTAACGAAACTGAAAGGGGAGGCTGCAACACGTTAAAGGATTGAGCTTGTTGTGGTGCGGTCGCAGGAGGGGAGGAGAGTTTGTTTTTTAGTCAAACTAGGGCTGTCAATCGATTCAATTATTTAATTGCACGATTGTCCATAGTTAATCACGATCAATTGCAAAATTAATCACACATATTTTATCTGTTCAAAATGTACCTTAAAGGGAGATTTGTCAAGTATTTAATACTCTTATCAACATGGGTGTGGACAAATATGCTGCTTTATGCAAATGTATGTATTTATTTATTATTGGAAATCAATTAACAACACAAAACAATGACAAATATTGTCCAGAAACCCTCACAGGTACTGCATTTAGCATGCTGTCAGTGTGTCAGTGTGCTGACTTGACTATGACTTGCCCCAAACTGCATGTGATTATCATAAAGTGGGCATGTCTGTAAAGGGGAGACTCGTGGGTACCCATAGAACCCATTTACATTCACATATCTGGAGGTCAGAGGTCAAGGGACCCCTTTGAAAATGGACATGACGGTTTTTCCTCGCCAAGATTTGGTGCAAGTTTGGAGCGTTATTTAACCTCCTTCATGACAAGCTAGTAGGATCTGGTTGGTTCCGATGGATTCTTTAGGTTTTTCTAGTTTCATATGATACTAGTATCTTCACTCTAGCTTTAAAACTGAACCTGGTACAGCCTGGCGTTATCATCGCATTAACTTTGACAGCCCTAATATTTATCTAACTCATGTAAATGCACTTTGTAAAACATTGTTGAACTTAAATATGTAGTTGTAAAATGAAAGGATAAGTCTAGTAATATTCCTATCTTTCTTATTACCTACAAATCAAACAGTGAATGTATCTACTAACAAGTATTGAGTGTGTATCAAAGCTGGATATATCTTCTTTTCTTCCTCCGTCCAACGCCACCAAACATGGATTAATCTGCCGCTGAAAATAGTCCCCAACAAATGCACTATTTCCTCCTGAGTAATGTGACCAGCTCACTAATACCTGCTTTATCCTTTAATAAAAGCCTGGTGTAATGACTTATTTCAAGCTCAGCAATGTCGGTCTGATGAGTCATATTTATAAAAACATTTCATCTTTAATCTACAGGGTATTTGTGTTGAAAAAGTGATAAGCTCAAGGATTTCAACCTGTGTGAACTTTGCACTGAGGAAAGTCCCTGAAGTCAATCTGCACAAGTATTTGCACCTGGTTAAATGACCATTCTTTAGGAGATGTCATGGTTTAGCTCTTCCTCTCCTCCTACAGTAAAATACTTGATGTAAACCAAAGAGACAGTGGTTGAGATGAACACCAGTGGTATTCTTTTATAGCTAGTGTTTCTCTAAATTAAGACCACATTTCCCATAAAACCCTTCTGCTCTTGACCCTTCTTGTATGATAAAAGAGGAGAGCTGATGACAGCCAGTATAAATTCCTGCAGTGTAAGCTAACATGCTCTGGACTTGTGCCATAAAATGATGCAGCACATCTTTCTCAGAGGCTGACAGCCGTCTTAGAGATGCTCTTGTTTGTCCACAGTGGCTGTAATTAAACATATAAACTCCACTTTATTTATGCTGAGCATGCTACACATAATACCTTTAACTTTATACTAGGGCTGTCAATCGATTAAAATATTTAATCGCGATTAATCACATGATTGTCCATAGTTGAACGCAATTAATTGCAAATTAATCACATTTTTCATCTGTTTAAAATGAACCTTAAAGGGAGATTTGTCAAGTATTTAATACTCTTATCAACATGGGAGTGGGCAAATATGCTGCTTTATGCAAATATATGTCCATACCATACCCATAGAACCCATTTACATTCACATATCTAGAGGTCAGAGGTCAAGGGACCCCTTTGAAAATGGCCATGACAGTTTTTCCTCGCCAAAATTCAGCATAAGTTTGGAGCGTAATTTAACCTCCTTTGCTTTATTATCGCTGACATCCAGGTAATCAGGATACCTTTAAACAACTTCTTAAACTGCTCATATCCAGAATTAAACGCTAGAGGTTAAAGGAATAGTTTAACTTTTTGGTAAATACATGTATTTGCTTTCTTTCTGAGAGCGAGAAAATCAATCAATCTCGTGTGTGCGTTGAGTACAGAGCTGGAGTCAGGGCGTGTTTAGCCTAGCTTAGCATAAAGACTGGAAACTGGGGAGACAGTTAGCCTGGCTCTGTCCAAAGTTAAAGAATCTGCCTACCGACACCTCTAAATCTCTTTAATTAACACGCTGTGTCTTGTTTGTTTGATCTTTACACAAGCAGGAGTTATGTGCTGCTTAAACTATTTCTTTTTGAACTCTCAGGTTGCCAGGTTTGGTACCATTGCGCCACAACCAAAACTAGTAATTGGCAACTGCGCTATAGCCAGAAGCTCTGCACAGAATACAGGCTTAACACGTCCTGACAGCTCCGTACTTCACCCACATCAGAGAGGTTTCAGTCTGCACAGCTAACTCTAAGAATGCATCTATCTCACAATGTTCAACTATTCCTTTAACTTAAGCCAAGATCACACTAAACAACTCTCAAAGTCGTCAGGTCGCAGTACTGTTCCGGAGACAGGAGGTCACACACTAAAAGATCTCTTACCAGGAGGAATCCCAGAGAGGTCTCCAAACTACGTCTTGTCACGAAAACACACGAGAAATACACAGTAAATGACGTGATCCCATACGCAAGACACATTGCTGATGTTGTTCTTGGTACGTGTTTAGAAAATAGCCTGTTTCCACACTCTTTTTTACTATTTATTCCTCTAGAGCAGGGGTCAGCAACCTTTACTATCAAAAGAGCCATTTTAGGCAAAAAAAAATCTGTCTGGAGCCGCAAAACATTTGAGCATTGTGATGAAGGTAACACAGCTTATAGTCTCAGTATATTGTCTATAAGTCTAATGCAGTGAGGGCCAAAGTGTAAATGTACGACTGAGTATTAGGGCCACATTGAGGGAAAAAAACATCTGAGATTTAAAGAATAAAGTTTCTGGGTGGTTTTATCTGAAAGGAACGGGCGGAGACGGTGATGCGGTGTTTTGTTAGCGAGCCTGAGGGCCTCAGTAACAGCACACCTCCTCGCTGATGAAACGACTGCAGATATCAGATTAGAGGGAGGTATGCAAGGCTGGTGGTCCGTCTCTGCTACTGTACTCTACATCCTGTGTGTGTGTGTGTGTGTGTGTGTGTGTGTGTGTTTCACACCTGCATTGATCTCCCGCAGGATCGTGCGGTTTCCCTGGCAGATAGGTGAGGAAAAGGTCCGACGTGTCTTTCGGGAAGCGCTGAAAATCTGGAGTGACGTCACCCCGCTCACCTTCACCGAGGTCCACGGCGGGAAGGCCGACATCCGCATCGACTTCACAAGGTGGGAGCACTGAGACGTGGAAAAACAAAACATCTTTAAGACATAATTAAAAAGGAAAAGGAGCCTGAACACATAATATACAGTATGTGTAGATTAAAAAAAGACAAATATTTTGATATAATAAACGTTACTTATGCAATTCTTTTCAAAACAAAGTTGCAAAGTGTTTGCAAAAACATTGCAGTACTGCAAAGAAATAAAATTATTACAATTACAACAACACAAAATGGAAATAAAATACCCAAAAGTAATATTACAAATATGTCAATCAGTCAATCTGTCAATCACTCACAAACTCCGATCAAGCTGATCAAATATGAATCAATATTTTGTTACTGTAATGCCTATTTCTCTCCTCAGATGTTTTTAGAATCATCTTGTAGTGCACGGTTTAGCTGTAAAATGAGTTCTTAAGCCGTGGGCACACTGCCCGCATGAGGCTCGCGTGGCGTCTGCGTCGCGTGGTGGCTGCGTGATGCAGGAGTCTGGTGTTCACACTAGACGCCTGTCGGCTGCGTGTCCGCTGCCTGTCAGCTGTGTTTCTGCTGCTGCTGTCAGCCCTTTCTTTCTGCATAGAGTTTGCCTTTTAATGGCCATTTAACTTCATGATAAATATAATTTATATTTATTTTAGACAGAGAAAGGTTCAGAAACGTGTGGTAATTAGTAAATAATAGTAATAATCCACAATTAAAACTCCGTACTGTATTCATTTATGATGCTTTCCAAGTCACTGCTTGTTCCACATCACTGTCCGGCTCATATTTCAGAATAAAAGCCTCGTGTTAACAAATGAAGGGATTCTGTCTATAGAAAAAACGCCTGAGGGCTTTTATTTTGAAATGAAAGTGTTGATTTAAAAATAAGTTTACTTAACTTTACTTTTTTTCATCTCCGTAACATATTCTACAGATAGACCTCGAAACTGTAGTAAAGTCTTGCAG
>CAKALU010051841.1:0-23674 GCA_916700995.1 Hozukius guyotensis | reverse complement strand
TACGATAAAAAAGTCGTAATATTACAAGAATAAAGTCATAACTCAACGATAAAAAAGTCGTAATATTACAAGAATAAAGTCATAACTCAACGATAAAAAAGTCGTAATATTACGAGAATAAAGTCATAACTTTACGAGAATAAAGTCGTAATATTACAAGAATAAAGTCATAACTTTACGTGAAAAAAGTCGTAATATTACAAGAATAAAGTCATAACTTTACGAGAAAAAAGTCGTAATATTACGAGAATAGTCATAACTTTACGAGAAAAAAGTCGTAATATTACGAGAATAAAGTCATAACTTTACGAGAAAAAAGTCGTAATATTACGAGAATAAAGTCATAACTTTACGAGAATAAAGTCGTAATATTACAAGAATAAAGTCATAACTTTACGAGAAAAAAGTCGTAATATTACGAGAATAAAGTCATAACTTAATGAGAAAAAAGTCGTAACACTACAAGAATAAAGTCATAACTTTACGATAAAAAAGTCGTAATATTACGAGAATAAAGTCATAACTTTACGATAAAAAAGTCGTAATATTACGAGAATAAAGTCATAACTTTACGATAAAAAAGTCGTAATATTACGAGAATAAAGTCATAACTTAACGAGAAAAAAAGTCGGAATATTACGAGAAAAAAAGAAAATAACACGTGAAATTACTACTTTATAATATTATGACAATATTTGTGCCCACCTCGATAAAAGTTTTAAATAATGTTTCTTGAGGCTGAGGGTTGTGCAATAGCGTCATGATATTCTTATTTTATCTTTTATTTATTCTGTTACTATTTATTATAGAGATGATTTCCTCAATGTGGATGAGCTCTTTGAATTGGTATACAGATATTCAGATTTCACTACGAGACCTCTCCTTGGACACGATAACAAACAGACCGGATCATAGAAAGGTTTGGTTTCTCTGTAGGGTCCTTAGTCTCCATCATGATGTCACACATTATAATAATCATGCTGTTGCACTTCACATGAAAACAGAGAGCTTGAGAGAGTATCAGTACGGACGGTGAGCATGCTTGTTGGATTGTTTGTACTGACGATTCAACCGTTAAAGTTCTAACTCCATCAAGTGTTGGAAATGCTCCAGTAGACACCGGATCACCTGATACTGACTCTGCATTCAATGGAAAGGGCTGTCTGATATATCCCCAACCACTTCATCACTCTACTGTGTCTGCATTGCATTGTGGTCCGTTGTTGTGTCTCTCTTCTTCTCTGCTGGGCCATCTTTGAATGGAACTGTGTCTCTCTGATTCACCACCGGCATCTCTTACCTCCAATGTGTTGCTGTATGTTTTAGTAATCTGTCCTCTCTCATCTGAGTGAATCTGTTCCTTTTGGACCGTGTTTAGCAGAGAAGCAGTCGGAGATGCAGCTCGAAATATGGCCTCGTTCTGGGAGCGCCGCTGTGACCCCGTGGGCTGATTTGGCCGCTGCAGACTGACCCAGCCTATTTTCTTTTTGCCTTTATTGCCAAGCAATATAATTGACTTTTTAATTGCCTGTTCATTATACAACTGTAGGGCACAGCACTAATCCAAGGCCCGTCATAATTGAGTGTGCAGTCGCCTCCTGCCAAGCCAGAGCAGTGCAGCACAGCAGATCAGTGTGTGTGTGTCACTACTGCCAGAAAGTGTGACATATACAGGGTTGTGTGTGTCTCTGTGTGTGCATATTCACACTGATATACTACACGTTCATTCATCTAAATCACCACTGATGAGATACACAAATGTTTTCTATCTGACTGGTCACCAGCCTTTTCTATTCTAGTTCTAATAGTACGTCGTCGTACGGAGCCGAAGTCAGGAGGTGGTTAGCCTAGCTTAGCATAAAGACTGGAAGCAGGGGGAAACAGCTAGCCAGAAACAGAAATACATCCATGTGGACGAAGAAAAATACTTCAACTGACTTTATGAATGACAAAAAATGTGTTTCTTACAGTATTGGGATGACTGATGAGGTGGTGATGCTATTGACTTTCTGTGTGTGTGAGACTCACCTCCCATGAGGAAGAGGAGGCCAGCCACATACTGCATAAGGCCTCTGTCCCAGCAGCAGCCGAGCACGCCGATGACCCAACCGAACAGGATGATGGCCACTGCCATGCCCATGAAACCCGCCGTCATCCGCCGCAAGTCTGAGGAAAACAGGAACAAAAGTAGAGACGGTAAACATCAACTAGAGTTTAACAATTAACGCTGACCTGGACAGGATCATACTGACGCTGTGAAGAGAGGCAACATGACACTCACAGCAGTCAGTCACAAGCGTGCCGGTCCAGTTCTAGTCCACAATGACACAGCGGTGTCGTGTTGCAAAAACTAAATCACACCCCGAGTACCAACTGACACAAAACCAGCCCGGCTGTCCTCAGCAGTCAGAGGGAGTCGGTTCTAATGTTGAACTAAATCACAATTAATGAGTCTCAAGCAGGGCGGCGCGGTGGTGCAGCGGTTAGCGCTGTCGCCTCACAGCTAGAGGGAGTCTGCATGTTCTCCCCGTGTCAGTGTTGGTTTACTCCGGGTGCTCAGGTTTCCTCCCACAGTCCAAAGACATGCAGGTTCATTGTTGACTCTAAATGTCCCGTAGGTGTGAATGGTTGTCTGTCTCAATGTGTCAGCCCTGTGATAGTCTGGAGACCTGTCCGGGGTGTATGAGAACGTGTCGGCAATAACCAGGAGGAAAAACAGTCTGAGCATAAGTATGGGAGAGGAGGAGGAGGAGGAGGAAGAGGAGGAAGAGGAGGACAGTCAGACTCACACTGACTCCCAGTTGAAGAGAAGAGTTATGATACGCAACACAGATCAAAAAACTCTTGTAAGAGACTTTGCAGATAAAGAGCTGTTCCTAAATTCAGTTAAATCCCAGATGAGTTTTTAATACAGCTGTTATTATTAGACGCACGTTTTAAAGAACATGTATTTTTTAAATGTTTAAAAACTAGGAGAAGGAGAAGCAGTGGTGGGATCGTGGGACGGTGGAGATTAAGGACATTTGTCAACAGACGATGAGAGACATCGCAGAGTTCTGCAGCGTCCACGGGGACCCGAGTCAGAGTCTACTTAAATGTTAAATATTGAATCTATTGCAGCTTTTATGAATCTGGTCCAGTTTGCAGAGATGACACAGTGAGGGCAAACAGAAAGAGACAGTGTGTGTGTGTGTGTGTGTGTGTGTGTGTGTGTGTGTGTGTGTGGGGACAGCAGTGTGCTCTGCAGGAGGGTAATGACAGTGACAACGACTGGCTGCAGAGAGGAGCTGAAATATGAAGAGGAGGAGGAGGAAGAGCTCCGAGCAAAACTCGACTCCCCTTCTCCGAGTAGATTAGAATGTCATGGGTGAGCTGCTCTGCTGGGGGGTGGAGGCGGTGGAGGATGGGAGGATGGAGGGGGGAGGTAAGGAGGAGGCCGGGGGCTGGAGTAGAGGACACCATGCGGTGGGGCGAGAAAGGTCAAAACATTTGGCCTGAGAGGATGAATGTAGAACAACAGAAGACGAGTGTCCTCTCATGTAGGACGTGTTCCTTCATCTTAACCCCTTCACACCCAGCAGCCGCTCTGATGACAGCTATTGTTGATCGGCCTCAGTCAGTGGAAATGCAAAAGTCATGTCTCCCTCACTTTCACAGTTTCACTATGATTGACTTACTAAAGGGCCACTAAACTGTGTCCCTCTTGTCACAAACCAGGACTCGTCACTGTCTTCTGATGCACACATCAACATCAAATCTGTCAAACCCTTCCAGCTGAAGAACATTTCAAGACCCTCGCTGAGCAAACGTGATGCAGAAACACTGGTTCACGCTTTCATCAGCTCTCGCATCGACTACTGCAACTCTCTCCTCGCAGGCCTCCCAAACACAACTAGACTACTAGACTACAACATGTCCAAAACAGAGACGCCCGGATCCTCACCAGAACATCAGCCCGGTCCTCCGCTCCCTTCACTGGCTCCCAATGAACCATCGGATCATCTACAAGATGCTCCTCCTGGTCTTCACTGGTCCCACCTTCCTACAGGAGCTCCTCACTCCTCCATCCTCACCCCTCCCTCCTCACCCCTCCATCCTCACTCCTCCATCCTCACCCCTCCATCCTCACTCCTCCATCCTCTTCTATAAGGTCACGATGACAGACGTGGAAACAAACTCCTGCAAATAAACAGGAATTCAAAGGCTGACCGTCCTGGAGCCATTTCTGACACATGCAGATGTCCGTGCACGACTTTATGAGGACGGACGGAGCTCATGTGGAACTCCCCGTCAGGAGGCCTGTCGGTCACACACTGTACCCATGGCGACCCCTGACCTTTACAGTGAGGCATGAACGTGTTTGACAGTCAGTGACGCTGTAGAAGTTGTGTTTCGTCTTGCTGAGCGTCCACACATGCCGTCTGTCTTTGTCACATATCGTGTAGTTTTGCTGAGTCGTGCAGATTCTGCACCAGACACAGACACACGGTCTTTGTTCGTCACATGGCCTATTCATGGTCAGTCGTGTATTCGGAGCCTAATTTGTGACTTGCTAGATACGATGATGCAGCTCGGTGTGCGCCTCACGACGGTGTTTGTGTTTTTTACGACATATCTGTGACTTTGACAACAGCTACAAAGCATCACTAGAGGTTATTTTGACCACGGTTGATGATGGAAAGAAACGTTTTTATGTTTTTCATTCATTCAACCATTATTTATACACAGAGGTCCGATGAGTTGAGAAGAAGTTAAACCTGTATTGGCTTCACATGTTTTAATAAAAGGCTAACGGCGTGCTGACACTGATGTAGGTCAGGGTGAGCTGATCTTTCCCGTCTTCCTGCACCCTGACGGTCCCTCTGTCAGGTCAGATTAGCCCTCAACGTGTCCTCTGTCAAGAGTCAGATCCTGCAGGTTATGTGGGACTCCACAAGTTTAGTTTACCCCCCACCCCCCCGGGTAACAATGTCCTGTGAGTCCTCAGCATTACTACCCCTCTCTGGCATGAATAAGGCTCTGTACTCGGTCCATTCCTTTTATATTCCCCCTCGGTCAGTCCCTTCGCCATTTCAACCTGGACTTCCACTGTTACGCCGATGACACACAGATATATTTCAGCACACCCTGCTGCCGAGAGGCTCATCCACGCCTTCATCTCCTCCCGCCTCGACTACTGCAACTCACTCCTGTACGGCATCAGCACCACCTCCATCACTAAACTCCAACTGCAACACCAACAGCTGCCCGACTCCTTACTCACACCAAATCATGGTACCACATCACCCCAGTCCTAGAAGACCTCCACTGACTCCCTGTTTCTCACCGGATCAACTACAAAATCCCGACCCTCACCTACAAAGCCCTGCACCAACTGGTGCACCCCCACCAAACCTTCTTGCTCTTTCTACTACATCAGTTGCTCTGAGCATCTAATAATGATGTGGGTGGGTTTACATCCTGGTGCGTCTCATACAGACACTAAAGGTCGGCTTTGTGCATCGGTATCAGATGCAGAGGACCACTGACTGAAGCATATTTAACGAGCTGGGGGAGAAAAGGAGTTTCCTTGACTTCGCCTTTGAATAAGCTGCCACTAGAGGCAGAGTTTACCTGTCATTATAGACAACTGACAGCAGGAGATAGTGAGTTTCCTTTCAGTTACCAGCTGAGAACACTGTTAAGTGTTTGACAGAGCAAAAACAGCCCCAGTCCCACCGGGAGGAGCTCAGAAATAGCAGTACAGGAGGAGTATCGTCACAAACTGGCTCAGGCAATGAGACGAGGAGTCTATGCGAGAGATTTACTGGAAACAAACATGTTTTATTAAAACTAAAGTTGGTTTCTGCCAAATTATGCAAAAGGTACATGTTTGTCTCTGGGCGTATGTCATTGTTCTGTTGAAGGTACAAATGGAAGGGGGGGTATAGGTACAAAGAATCAAGGTGTACTATAAAGGAAGCAGCTCTTTTAGGGAGAAACTGCTGAGACACAGACGCGGTGAGACCTGTGGAGTGTCCATCCAATGCTGCACCACAGTAACAGGTAAAAAGAAACTGCCAGTTCAGTCTGACAATCTGTATGCAAACTCAGCATCACAACACGTCACATGACAACCGACTCCGACACAAACAGCTGACTTGTTGCATCTGCATACAGGTTAGCTGCTGTTTCTGGGTGGCTGAGCACTGTCAGGTCTGATGTGTGGATACCTCACAGAGAGATCTGTTTAAACCCTCATGCACAGTTTGATGCACGTCTCTGCAGCTGTCAGCCTGTCTGTCTGTCTCGGTCTGTGGATCCTCGATGGGTCCTCGCAGCAGTCAGAATTCAGACAGGGGCACACGGGCCTGTGTGTTGGCTGGAGCCGGGAGCCGTCAGATGTCATCCATGTCTCTGCGTTTGACTACATTTCTCCTCCCAGGGAAGTTTGGAAAGCGAGAGAGATGGATAGGTGATACTGATATGATAGTATTCTGCACAGAGAGAATATACAGAGAGAAGCAGAGCAGGCTCCATCTGTTCCTGGTAATAATCTCATTTTTTGCAGGCTGAAATTAACGGAAAGGGACATGGAGGGGAACAAAATCAAAGTTAAAATATCTGTAAACTGTCTGTATATAGAGTAACTTATCGTCCAACACTGGAAGTACAGGAGACACACTTTAATATGGGAACAGTGTGTGTGTGTGTGTCCTGCTGGGGGTGATGATCGGTACACCTGCTCACATATCATTATAGTCCAGGTGAACCAGGATGACTTCTCCACTCCCGGCTCATCATCACACATTTCATCGGATGCTGTGGCTCACAGCGTGGGACCGGGACGCTGTCACAGACGATGATTCATTTATTCACACTTACAGCTGCATAAGGCCTCGTGGACCAAAACAAGAAGTACTAGCCGTCTCATCCAGACTCCACTATGACACACACATCGTGCCCTGTTCATTTAAGTGATGTGAGACAACAATATGGGAACACTTTGACTATATCATAACCACATGAGAGCAGTAAACCATGGATTTGATTGTCCCAATGGAGGTGCAACACTAAGATCTTTGTCTTATACGTCGTCTTTCATATGTAGAGTTTTTCCAAAAGCATCATCATAGAGTTTGTTGGGAATAAGAAAAATATAGAATAACACAGTTATATACAGTAGTAGTGGAATGCTGATTTGAGTGACACCTGAATGAACTGTTGACACTATGCTCATAAGAATCACCGAACACCTCCTCATACTGCACCTAAAGGACCCAGAACCACATATGACCGTTGGAGGGTGCCAGCAGCAACAGGTGCAGGTTCTGAAAAGTTCACAATTTGAAACACATAATGATGTGAAATGCAACAAAACTACTTGGTTAGGTTTAGAAAAAGATCATAACAAGGTTTGTTACGTAACTTAGGTCATGTAGGTCTACGTAAGTTGGTAGTAGTTTGGTGGATGGGTCAAACAAACATGAGACTTTCAGACCACTGTTTGTGTCACATGTGAAACTGAAAGTAACGTTGACTTATTTTGTCCCGTCAGTCCCTTAAAGTCACGTGAGTTGTTAGTCAGTGAAGCCAACGTCAACCACAACTGTTTCCTAACCCTAACTAAGTTTATTTTGACACTATGCATGTAACGAGCGTACGTTGACACGCCGTCTCTGGTCCGTCCAAAAGTAACGCTAGAGGAGTACGCCGTGCGTCCGTCTCCGATGATCGAGCGGCGGTATTTGACAAGTTGTGAGTGAGAATATGACCGATCCGTCCACCCCGACCGTCTCTGTATGTGTAGTTTGTCGCTCTTTATACTACGTCACCACTTCCTCCTTTGCTCCCGTCATAACATACGGCCACTACAGGTTGCCGCCTAACAATGAACCTAAATATGGGTCTTAATAAGCTGCTTGCAAGTCACTTACATAAAGTATTGTGCATCATTTTGCCAGCTGGGAGTTCTCTATGTTTTCATTATGTACTCAGTTTAAAATGCACAGAGAATGCTTGTAATGTTTTGTATCCAGTAGGAGCTGAATTCAATGAGTTTATTAGTTTTGGTCTTGTGTGTACCAGCGTTCACCAGGAGGCAGCAGTACACAATAACAAGTACTGGGAGGTACCAGCCCAATTTAAATACTTCAACAACAGCAACCTCCCAGTTAACCTTATAGTGTTCCATTAGTTAGCTATGTGATAATGCATCTCTGTTCCTCACAGGCCACCGTTCATTTAGCCACAGATTTGTTGCAGCATCTCGGTGAGTTACGAGCCGTAAAAGAGCAGCAGTTGATGCACCTTCACCGAAACCAGCCGTCATTGATCTTCTGTTGCTTTAAAGTTGAAAGGGTTGTTTCCATTCTGTGAGACAAGCGAGAGAAACAGTGGAACTATAGACATGAGTGAAATAATGACAGCAGAACAATAAACGTCCCTAACTGTAAAGAACAGGACTGATTGCAGAATACGAGGCGGCAGATGATCAGAACAACCTCCGTCTTCAAAGCCTCCGTTGAATCCTCCTGATTGCTGATGCTGCGCTGTGAAAGACTGAGGATAATGACTGCTCATTTGTTTACTGTATCAGCGTATAACAGGCCGCCGTCTGTCTGTCTGTCTGCTTATTCTCTCATTGTTCAGCTCCGTGCTGCAATTCCCTTTTAATTACGCTCTCTGCTCCAGGACCAATGGGCCCAAATGAAACGCTATTTCATAAAAGGGGAAATGGCTTTTGGGTGCCTGTGAGGAAATGTTATTTTCTCAGCTGGATAGATGGAGAGGGAAATGTTCGTCTGTAGCAGCTCAAAGATTTCCTGCTTGCTGCGTTGGAATATACAGTTGGAACAGTCAACTGGTGACCTGGAGCAACTTACATCTGCCTCATCTACTCCTACTTTGATTAGTGAGTTGTATTCCTCCCAGACTGCCTTTAGACACCCACCAAATGGTGGGGGTATATGATCATCCATGGATCACATGGATATCCAGGTCAAGACTTCCTCTTCCGTGTGCTGCTCATTGTTTTCAGGCCGATTAGCAACTTGAGACGCGAGAATGGATTTGGACTTGCGAGACGACGTCTACGAATGGAGTATTTCACAAGTTTACAAGCTAATAAAAAGCGAACTCATCGTCAGACGATAGCCGGTGGGTTCCCAGATTGCATTTTGGCCAATGCGTTCGGCCTCTTTCCGACTGTTTACCTGCATTCAACCAAAACCTGCTCAAACATGAGTGGTCGATACTACTCAGACTACAAACGGAAACCAGAACGCTTCCGATATACCAAGATCTTGCCTTGTTGCCTACAGATTCTACATGTTTAAAGAGATTACTGTGGTAGGAAGTGGCTTCTTTGCCTCAGGAGAAGGAAGCCTGCCGGTCATACGTGTAGTCTTGCCAGTCACCCGACCGACACACTGCAAGAGTTTATGGCGCTGTGATCGTTAGATCTGACATGGTGACCATCGTCAAAGACTAAAATAGCGTGTAGTCTGATCCCGGCATCAGGCAGACTGGTCTGAGAATCTAATCTGAATTTTGAGAATCTAAATGAACTTTGCAGGCCAAACTAACAAATTCAATGCATTTGTGCACATGTTTTTTTGGAATCGGAGAGTGACTAAGCGTTTCTGATGAGAGGTGGTGTTGGTGGAGGAGAGGCTTTCAGTGAGATTGAGATAAGCTGAGGTTTTGCTGCTGTAAGCATGTGGCCCTGTCACAGAGGCTGCCTGCAGCCACGGCTCGTCAGGGAGTGGAAATAGAGCTTAATTTCATTACCCCATGCCAACCGCCGCTGGGGAGAAAACAATGGACTGGGAAAATCAAATTAGGCGAGATAGCAGGGAGGAGGGGAAAGGTGGGTGTGATGGGGATGAGCTGGCAGAGTCCATGGCTTTAAACATATGTGCTGTTTTGCTGAGGAAGCCCTCACGACGCGCCCTGTGGCACCGCGGAGCCGAGCCTCGTGGGGTGGGGGGGCCATACGGGTGATTTCATGGCGTGTCAGTCAGCGGCGGCGTGAGCACCCCTGCAGGTTGAGTCAGGGGCCCCCGAGGGAGCTGGCTCAGCGTATACAGAGGTGGGGTGGGGGATGCAGGACGGACGGGGGAATCATCACTGACAGACGTCTCCTGGAGAACAACGGACACAAGGGTCCCCGCGGAGCCGCCGGTCGGAAGCTGGATGCTGGAACGACGGGAGCTGAGATGACACCGTGGGTCCAACCGGAGGCCCATCGGTGGGGCCAGCATGCTGTCAGTCACCTCTCTCTCTCTCTGGGAGGGCATGTACCGAGCATACATGGTGACAGGACAGCTGGCATACGGGAGTGTTACAGTACTACAGCGGCATGCTCTTATCAGCTGTCCATTTGCTGTCTCCATGGCAACAGAACTCTGATGCTGACACACAAACGGGGCCATGATGCAATAAAGACACCTCATGTAACACAGTAGAGTCCCACTTAGTGACAAAAGGAATGAGCTCATTAGAACCCAGAGTTTATCCCCTCGTGGTCAGCAAACTTCAGGAGACTCTGCCGATCAGATTAGAAGATATCTTGTGTGCACGGTTGACATTTTGGCGTGAGGATAGCATGCTTCAACCAAAGTGTTTGTCAATATCGTTGAAAAATGTCTGAAACACGATACCAAACCAGAAGAGTTATAAACACATGCACCTTAAAAGGAGCAACAGCACTGACCGCTAGCCTTTCAAATGGGTACCAGCAGTCCAAATTCAAATCACTGGAGCCGGAGTGACTGATAGCAGTTAGCGCGAGTTTTTGCAATTTGAGGGTTACCTTCTAGACATGACCGCGTTAGCCTCTGGCCAGCATTAGTGTCTCAAAGACTCGCTGCCTTGATAACCAGCTGCACGCGGACCACAGAGAGACGTTTCGAGGCTTCTCAGGTCGTTAGAATCTAACGTTAACGTTATCTCTGTTGATCTGGTTGGTTAGTTTGCTTCCACGGCTGCAGAAGGCTGTGTTTGTTTCATACGTGTCAACGAGGTGTTGAAACGGTCAGAGGACGGATCACACCGACCAGAACTAAAACAGACTTTACGGAGCGGAATGGAAAGAGAGAACATGATGGCTGTAGCGTTGTTGCCGGAGAAGCCAGCGTGTTTCCTTAATCTCTGATGACATATCATGGTCATTTTATGATTTATTACAGTAAATATATATTACATATTGGTCCTTTAAGGCCTTTACACTTTGCCATCTTGGTTCAGACCACGGAGCCTCTGTGTTGTTTCATTAATATAGGCACAACTCAACCCGTTCTGCACAACGTGATTGGTCGATGCCTTTATTTGCGCTGCGAAAGCTCAGAAAAACTGACCTCGTACAGAAAAAAGGTACGTCACTTTTTGGCCGCCTAATATTTGCGTGGTGAATGAAAGTATTCATGACAAAAACAGAAGTTTGAAAATATATATTGACGTGCAAATTAAACGCACAAATGTCATGGCAACCTGAGCGGCGGCTGTGCAGATATCTATTAACTGTGGAACCACAGACCGACCAACACTGTCCCCATTAGTCCCAACTAACTATGATGGATATGCTTGGAATCAGGACATCAGGATCTTCATCATTCTTCGTCATTCAGCACTTCTAAGCTGTTCTACCAGCTTTGACGGGTGACAATAAACAGTTTGAGCAGGGTATGGTGTTTATTAATCAAGGTCAGGAACTACAATCGAAGGATAAAGGGATGGACATCAGCAGCTTTCTGCTAAATTAATTTATATCTGGAAGCATTTGATGATCATAAACCAGAGATAGAGACCTGCTGGCAGAGAGAAAAAAGGAAATTGTCCAATCTGGTGCCTCAGGAAGCCGAATCCCTCCCCTGCCAAGCTGTGTGACATATTCATCTGCTAATATACAATATGATCCTTCATGTAAAAGGACTGCTCGCTGCAGATGGAGCAGAAGCGCTGACAGCCAATCACAGCACAGCGTCATTAAAGTGTTGCTGTTGCACGGCGCCGTCTTAATGGCCGTTGTGCATCCCGTTGACGGGCCGCTTCGCTGGCACCGCCGATAAAATGGGACTTGTGTGTGACTCAGCATTTTTTTTTTTGAGAGAGAAGATTTTCTTAATCTTATCCAGGACCGGTGCCAAGTTGTTGGAGCGCGGGACGCTCCGGTCTGGACCCCGAAAGCTGCTCCAATGATTCAAAAGGCAGAACAGGAAGCAGGAGGAGTGAGGAGGGAGAGCTGGTGAAAACAGAGAGAGATACTAAAAGCTCTTAGCCATTAATATCTGCAGGTCTACATGTTTCCGAGCGTCGCTCATTTAGAAGAGGATGTGCGGAGCGGAGAGCTTAGAAGCAGAGATAGGAACAGAAAGAGGAAATGACATGATGGCTTTGGTTAACTCGCACACTCCGCTCCTCACTTTAAATACATTAATGCATCCTGAAACCAAGTTTAAAATCATTTCTCTGTCTCAGAAAAATCAGGGTCAGAATATCCATGTTTGCAATAATGTCCCAATTAAGAGGAAACCAGACGCACAAAGCAGGAAACCCTGTTCATCAGTGATGTAAAAAAGGCCTAAATAGAGAGTTTAGAAAGACCTTTTCTCATGCTACCTAGAGGAGATCTTGGTCTGATGGTGGGGATAGATACAGGAACGGTCAGGGATCACCATGATCATTATGATTCATCCTCTGGGGATCATAAATATCCATACCAAATCTCATCGCTATCTGGAGGGTAGTTGGATCCTACTCTGGACCAAAGTGTTGGACGTGGTAGAACAGTTGACGGCGGTAGCTGGGTGGAACAACATGTGATAAAACCGCTGCTTCTCTGGACAGTCGATACGAGTCAATGCTGGGAAATAGGACAGTGATGTACTGACAATTTGACGTGCGTAAACCAAAGAGGATGCACCTGGAGACACTGCTGATGTGAGGGCTTCAGGCATCAGTATCAATATACCTAATCTCCCCACGGCATCACTACCCTCTTTGATATACTACGTCACGATGGAGTCTAATCGCCACAAAGACTTTGCACTATTCTACTTATCATGCACCATAAATAAATCATTGTTCATTCGATCCTGATTGAAATGCTATTGGACAACAGGGGAGTCCATGTTTTCAAGGATGCATGTGTGTATTGAATTTGTGGGATATATATACAAATTAAACAGTGTATGAGACCAGCCCACCTTACTCTAACCCTAGTCTACATCTCATCTATATTTCTTATCTCAACTCTAACCTTAAATCTTCTGCTATCACAGATTCACAGATGCAGAACGACCAAAACGGCCTTAATTTTTTAAACACGAAAGTCTAAAAAAGAAAAAAAATCAAACTAGTCTTCAAGGACAAGCAAACCCACTCTAGCTCCTGAGAGGATCCTCTTCTTATTTTTGCCATTAATCTATCCTGAACCTGAAGGCCTGAAGTGCTTCCATTTCCGCTGCTCATCCCGTCGCTGAAGAACGTCTGGAATAACGTCTGTGATTTTATCTTAATAGGAAGCCGGCTGCATGGCGCTAACAGGAGAGAAGAGGAACAGTGGCGGGATGAAAGCGGCAGAGGGAGATGGTGAAAGTAATTACTTCTTAAATTGTGAGAGATAGATTAAGGAGACAGAGGGCAAAGAAATACACTTTCCCTTCTCAGCTCCCGGGGAGATGAAGTGATGATGATGATGTGATGGATTTAACTTCCTATGGTAGCTACCTATGACCTACTTATTGATAAATTCATGCACTACAAAAGTTTAGCTATGTTACTGATCATTATTTGTCATAAAATCATCTGGTGAAATGCGTCTTTTGCATGATCTTATTTCTAAATTAAGAGGCGCCTGTATAATAATGGTGTTGTCACTACTAGACCCGTAGGAGGCCCGGAGACTATAGCTTCACTGTTGCTCCACTAAAGGACAGTATCAACTGAAATGACAAAGGCCTTAAAGGACAGTGGATGTCTCAGGGAGAACTGGATGCTGCAATCAAAGACGATGCCGCCTTCGTTCCTATGAAAGTTGCTCACTGGTTACATCTCCACAGGTTTCCTCACTTTTCTGTCTTCTGGCCCACAGAGCATGCTCAGTAGAGTCTGCACGTTGGATCTCATTTCAGAGAGTTAGTGACGGGAAAGAAAATGTATTCAGCGTCTTACAGCCACTCCTTTTCTAATGATTGTATATGGGAAAAAGGCTTTATGGGCCAGTGCACTACAGGGTAATGATGTCTTACAGCCCTGCCCACAATCCCCAAGCTGGTTCACACACAAACATATAGGTTTAGAAAAAGTTGAAAGACGAGAGTTAATGGAAGGGGCCAACCTAAGAGTGTCCAACGTTAAGAAGGCACATTGTGTCAAAAAAGTGCAAAAGCTGTTAACACGTCTTGGTAATAAAACCATCCTTGTATTTGTTTTACATGTACAGTTAATCCGAAAGCATACAGTATGTGCAGGGTCATATTATATCACGTTGCGGAAGAGATCTCTGTAGCTGAAGTTAACAACACCTCACAACTGATTATCGTCCTTTTCACGAAGGGAAGCAAACTAGAAAAACCTCAAATACTCCGATATAAAAAGAGGTATAAAATATATCCTGTAATCTTCGATCTACTCTAAAAAGGATATGCTTCAATGTTCTTTCTTGACTTTTAAGCCAACATGGATGACAAGTCTTTAAAGTGCTTTAGAAAAAATGGAAATTTGAACATCTGCACTTCGCTGACGACTGGAGAACCTCCGTCTGTAAAGACCAAACTCCAGAAACAGCAGATGAGATGTCAAATACTCCAGACCAGGAGGAAACCTCCGGGTCTGAGAGGTGAAGCCAGGTGACAGGTCGCTACCACGGCGTTGTCCGATCTGGGAGTTGTCCGTGTTGTCATCTAACATCTTTAACCCTTTCACAGTGTGTTTTCACTTCATGAACGTTAATTGTAACCTTTTGGTCGCCTAAAAATGTCTCATTCAGTGTTCAGTTGTACGTAGCTCCGTGACGGATGATGCCAAACTCGAGGTTTCAAAACCGTAGTCCACAAACCAACGGGGGGATGTCACGGTGACTACGTCCACTTCTATATGCAGTCTATGCTCCAGACACTCCTGAGGCTTTTCTACAATGGCATCTGTAATATCTCTAGATCTCAGTCTGTCATCAAACATGGTCCTAACAGGTGTTTGTTGGTCTGAATGGGTTTTTTCTCCAGGACTTACTTAGTCTCTGGAGGCTTCAAGCTCCAGCTCTGGTTGTAACTGCTGCTTATATCTCTAAAGAGGAAGTTGTCTCGTTCCAAAAGCAGGGAGGGTGAGAGCCAGAGAGAAACCGTAGGAGGAGAAGGCAGACGGAGAGAGTTGATATGAGTGGGACGGACGAACAAACAAGAGTGAGGAAAAGATTCTGCTTCTGACGGAGAGACTCCCACCCGGACGCCAGCTCCTGTTTGAAGTCAATTCAACAGACTTACTGACAATTTATTCTCCTATTTTTATAGCAGATTCTCTCATGCTATGCAGAAAGAACTCGTGATCTGGTTTGTTGGCAGAAAACTAACTGCTTTATAGGCTACTACTGTTTGTTTTCACCCTGTGATGGAGGCCGGTGGAGGAGAAGCAGGCTGACAGACAGCTGAGAAACAGACGTGCACGTCGTTCCCCCCGTCCTGCTGCCACGCCGATGACTGCCTGCCGGTCAGGTGACCCAGATGGACGACAACATTCATTGTGTTTGACACCAGCTGCTCTTTGCTGCAGGTAAGGTGACCGCTGTGGTGAGATCTACATTTGTAGATTCATTTGGGCGATTATTTTTTTCCTGGGGAGCCACATGAGAAAACCCAGATTGTTGCCGGGGGCCAAACAAATTCTATCCGACGTAACCTCTATTTTATCACTACATTAATTTATAGAAAACATACACCTATTGTTCAGCATTTATTATACTGAACATCACTGATTTGGGTAGTAATGTTTCCATTAACAAACTTAACAAAACAGAGAATCCCCCATCATGCACTGCAGGTCCAAAAAGACCTGTTTTTCGGGGCACGCCTCATAATAATAACTCAATGGCACCTCCGCTAACGTATCTTCGTATCTCGGTATTTATCCAGTCAGGATTGTGAACGTTACTAACTGTCCTCCTGCTGATTTCAACACAGGGTTGTTTTTCACAGTGTCGCTTTATCAGGGAAAAAATAGAGTGCACCCCCTCAGGTTTAGTAGCGCCACGCTGTTGAGCGCTTTTGTTTCTCTCCACCGTGTCTCCGGTCCAAATCAAACTGAAACATGATACAACGTGCATATGCGTCATTGTGCAGCGTAACTGTGGGAAAGCATCAATAAGAGGAGTCGATAGTCAGAGATTCCTCTGCGTACTACTTGGTTAGGTTTAGGAGAGGACTGTGGTTTGGGTTGAAATAAGTATGCTTGTTAACTTAGGCTACGTTAGTTGAGTATATACGGAACAAAAGTATGATAAAATAAGTCAACATAGACTTCAGCAAAGTCCTTCCTCTCTCGTTATACTATACGCCAGTCGCTCTGACCATCTAATAATCCCGTTGATGGGTTTACATTGGAGTTAGTTGAAAGCCGGGTGCGTCTCATAAAGACAGTAAAGGGTGCGGCGGTATCAGACCGAGCATCTACTGTATATTTGACGAGATGGGAGTGAGACCGGGTTGGTAAATCAGACACAGACTGGGGTGAGCTGAGGTGAGGAGTGACGCCTCGACAGGTCTAACAACACTTTCTGTCTTTTCTCTCGGCATCCAGCAGCTTGTCCTTTGTCAGCACATGCTTCACTATCTGAGCAGGACTGTGTTTCTATTCTCACGAGCCAGAGAGAGAGAGGGAGGAGAGAGAAGAGGGAGATGACCTTGGTTCCTCAGACGGTGGAGCAGCCCTGCTGCCCACGTGCACCGAGGAGATAAGCAGCAGTGCTGAGAAGCCAACTTGACAAACCCTGACGCCTCACAGCTCTAAAGCTGGACACACAGTCCTTCCACTGCGCCGCGCTGAGCTGTGGGACTGGCTTATGTGATGCTTCCATTCAACATCTGTCCACCCACACACAACCCTCTCTTATCTGCCCTATATACCGACTCATTTTAAACCAACTTTAATTACAGTTGCACGGGAGTGAATAATGGAGCTTAAAACGAAAAGTGACAGTAAAATGTGCCGGAGCTATTTAAGTCTGCCTGCCTGGGTATTGTTGCATTGTTTGTTCATCTAACCGACGGGGTCCCTTGTTGGAATATGCAGGTAAATAAACAAACAGGGCACGACGTAAAGCCTGGAGAGGACACGGCTCGCTCCTTAAAGCTCCAGCTTATACCATCTGTTACGGTGTCGGGTCTTTCTGTTTCACTTAGTGCTCATATGTTAAATCACTGGCCTCAACTCAGAGGTAATCTGATTACACTGCAAGATGGATGGATTTATGAAACCATGGTCTTTGGTACTTATTTTGGCAAAGGTGAGTATATATGTATAGTATATACAGTAGCAACCGTATCATACAAACACTGTCGTGGGATTTGGGTAACGTTTGGTGCATGTTCTCTTACTAATTCCTTCATTTCTCTCAGCTGGCCTGGTTAAACTGTGTGGTTTCCAACAAGGTCTCCAAACTAAATGACAGAATCCAGTGTTTTTCATTGCCTTTAACAATGACCCACATGCACAAGCTGATTTCCGATCTGACCCACCTGTCACAAGATGACATCACAAATCACCACTTCCTGCTGAGGTGTGGTTCGGTTTAGTGTGAGAGAGCTGGAAAGCATCTCCCTCACTCAAGGTGGAGAGAAGAACACTCACGTGCACAGCGACGGTGTAAAATTGGACACATAATCTAATACAGGAAGTGATTATGCTTATGTTGTGCTTTTATTTTGGTAAACTACTAATCTCTCTCTCTCTGAGGTCTCCAGCTGCCATCAATCACATAGTTGGACCAAACCAAGTGGCAGGAAGAGAGAGGGGGGTGTTTCTTAAGTTTATATTAGTGTATATATACTAGTATGGCGATGATTTATTTGTAAATACAGTTAATTCATTTATTTGGTGTGTTCAGGTGCACTTTACTGTTGGGAGGGTCCATGTGGTTATTTATTAGGCCAGCTGGAAAAGGAGCCAGTGGGTCAGAGATAACTGAGTCGTTATCCATCCATCTTCAACCGCTTATCCGGGGTCGGGTCGCGGGGGCAACAGCTCCAGCAGGGGACCCCAAACCTCCCTTTCCCGGGCCACATTAACCAGCTCCCAAGGGAGGCGCCCAGGGGGCATCCGTACTAGATGCCCGAACCACCTCAACTGGCTCCTTTCGACGCAAAGAAGCAGCGGCTCTACTCCGAGTCCCTCACGGGTGACTGAGCTTCTCACCCTATCTCTAAGGGAGACGCCAGCCACCCTCCTGAGGAAACCCATTTCGGCCGCTTGTACCCGCGATCTCGTTCTTTCGGTCATGACCCAGCCCTCATGACCAGAGGTGAGAGTAGGAACGAAGATGGACCGGTAGATCGAGAGCTTTGCCTTCCGGCTCAGCTCTCTTTTCGTCACAACGGTGCGGTAAAGCGAATGCAATACCGCCCCCCCGCTGCTCCGATTCTCCGACCAATCTCACGTTCCATAGTCCCCTCACTCGCGAACAGGACCCTGGGGTACTTGAACTTCTTCACTTGGGGTAAGGACTCATTCCCTGAGTCGTTATGGTTAAAGAAAATCCTGCTCTGGGTCTCTGAAGTACAGAAATACTAATAAAAGGGTCCCTTGGATTCTAAAAGGAGACTGAGAGAATACAACTCCTCACAGCCGAAATGACAGACCAACAAAGAAGGTATCGGACCAATATGAAATGACAAAACACACTAAACCCAACGTAAACCCAGAGAGCCAACTGAAGGTGTTGACCCTCTGCAGACACACAACCAACTGAGCAGCCAACCTGCTGATATAGCCTCCCAGCCAGGCTGATTATCAGCAGCTGAGGGGGATCACAGGTGATACCAATGACTCCTGATGAACAAGACTCACAGAAACCTGCAGCCCAGACCTGCACAAAGATTCATATAGATGCTTCATATTCCAGATTTCCCCCTGCAATGCCAACAAGGAGCTAATCCCTCTGGTGCTGCTCTGGAAAAGAGATTACTCAACAAAATATAGTGACTTTAACGGAGAGTAAATGCATTCTGTGTCACATGATGGAGGGAGAGAGGAGAGCAGCTCTTTAGGTGGCTAACTTTGAGCTAATTACAGTAAACTAGGAGGATGGAGCGGTGCACTGTGAAACCTTGTGTGGCAGTTGATCATAGTAAGCTAAGCTCCCTCTCTTCTTCTTCTTCTTCTTCTTCTTCTTTTTGCAGTCAGGGTAAATGACTAGAGGATTTCTGAGCTGGTGGATACAGAAGCTCTGTGATGTGACTAAATGGATTAACGGTTAGCGAGGACTTGGGACATGGGAGGAGAATGCAGTGCGGCAGGGCTCATCATCCACTGCCGCAAACAGATACGGCATTAAATGTATGGAGGACACACTCGTACTGGAGCTACACAACTTTACTGTCGACAACAACCGCAGAATGAAGACAAAGTGGACCAAGTGTTATCCTGAAATAACTGGAGATGAACACTGAACCACACATTATGTTTATGGAACCCAGTGGCAATGCAGCTTTTACCTGGTCGGACGCAGGCGGCTACCTCCAGGGTCTGTAATATGAAGCCAATGCTGAAGAGCCTTAAACCTGCATCCTCTCTAGCAGCCAGCAGGGGGCGACTCCTCTGGTTCTATAGAAGTCTCTGAGAAAACAAGCCTCCTTCTCTCTTGATTTATTACCTCAGTAAACTTTGTAAACATGAGTTTATGGTCTCAATCACTAGTTTCAAGTCTTCTTCAATACAGCATGATGTTCATTTAGTAAATTATGGTCCCATTTAGAGTCACATAGACCATAAAGCAGGGGATGCTTTCAGCTAAAACCATGCGAACATTGTCAAAAACAGTTGGTACCTTCCACAAATCATGTAAATCATGTAGGTTTTGCTTCTAATGAACAGTCCTCCAAACAAGATGTGTAGTTTCTCTTTAAAAACAACCCCTATTAGCATACTGCTGCCCCTATTGGCAGGGAAAAGCAAGTAATCATTGTTGTCCAAACATCATATTCATCATCTTCTTATTGAATTACCTTCAAGTCTCAGACAATACGCATGACTAGTGCTCCTGATAATGATCAGTTCAGCAGATTTGTATGCATCCTTTTCCTCCAAACAAACTGAGGTGTATAATCTTAAACTGAAGTGTCCTACTTTAGAAGAAAATGAGGCATTTAATGGCAATTTTCTGGCTGTGTTTACTGTTTTTTTGTGAGCTTCTGCTTCGACTGTGGACTCCTGTCCTGCAGGACGCCCACGCAGACGCTCCGAGCATAAAAGAGAGGACAGATGATGTGACGGATTGCAATGTTTAGCCTATCACTTGATCATAAATACGCAGCTTTGTGCTGTACAGTCAGTGTGGGGGGGTGGAGGAGGATGTTGTCTGTCCCAGAGAGGAGCTGCTGAATGGAGACGGAGCAGGACAGATGGGGGGGGGTGTCTCTGTGAGGTGTAGCCTGGCAGTTGCTTTGAAGTCTGTGAAGTGCTGCAGCAGACAACCATGAGATGGGACTTTCAGTTTCCAATTACTCACGGCTCGGTGCAAATACGAGGAAACTAAATTCACTCAGCCGGCAAGTTATTTCAGTCCCACACTGCAAATGAGAAGTCAGTTTTCTGTGCATGTCATATTATGGCATGTTACGTAACATGTGTTGTATGTCAGATTTAGCATGTTGTATTTCCATGTGCCATGATTATCTAAATGCTGTTTCAGAGGCGTTGCAGCAAAAAGAAGATGTTAGTCAAAGCTCGGCTCTGCTTCGGGCCCCGGCAGCCAGAGGGTACCCTCTAAAAACACTGATGTAATGTAATGTATGCTTCTCGCATCCGTTTTTAGACATTTAGCATGTTGACATATAACCTTAAAACATATTGACCCCTAGAAAAACACAAAGACCTCCAGGTCTGAAGAGGGAAGGCAATATGGAAACAACAATCATGGTCCCATTTAGAGTCAGATAGACCATAAAGCAGGGGATGCTTTAGGGTGGGGCTAACTTGTGATTGACAGGTCGCTACCACGGCGTGGCGACGGCCAAAATGCCAAACTCGAGGCTTCAAATCCGTAGTCCACAAACCAATAGTAACTCTTCTTCTTACATACAGTCTATGAGGCCGACACATGCGGACTACACAGACTTTAAAGCCTCGGCCACACCGGGAACGCCAGCAGCAACGTGGCGGCTGCATTACCTGTTGGTTTTTATTTTGGCGTCCGCGTTAACAGGTCAGAGCAGCCACTCTGCGGCTCGGCTGCGTCTCTTCTAGAGATTCGAGGTCTCGCCTATTTTTGCCGCGAGCCGCGCGGTTCACAGCAACAACAGACAGTGAAGGTGATCTATTGACTGTATATTAACATCATATCATCAACATTACTACAGTTTACATGTCTCTATCTGTAGAAAATGTTACAGAGATGAAAAAAGTAAACACTTGTTTTTAAATCACCACATTCTGCTTTCATTTCAAAATAAAAGCCCTCAAGCAGTTTTTTTTTTTCTGTGGACAGAATTCCTTCATTTGTTAACACAAGGCTTTTATTCTGAAATATGTGCCGGACAGTGTTGTAGAACATGCAGTGACTTGCAGAGCTCCCTGAATGAATATAGTACGGGGTGTTAATGGTGGATTATTACTATTATTTACAAATCACCACACGTTTCTGAACCTTTCTCTGTTTAAAAGAAATATAAAATACATTCATAATGAAATTGAATTAGGCAAACTATGTAGAAAGAAAGAGCTGACAGCAGCTGGTGTGAACAACCGACGCGTCAATCACGCAGCCGCCACGCGCTGTTCATGCGGGCAGTCTGGCCACATTGGACGCTTGTTGGGCTGCCACTAGACACAACACACTCGGCACCTGATTGGACGAACGCTTTCCCTCCATTGGCTGCTGCTCCCAGCTTTCAAACCAGAAACAACACGGAGGCTCGTTTGGAAACTTTCTTCTCTTATAACACGAAAATAGTTCACTGAGATGTGTTTCTGAAACATTTGAGGCGAGTAATAATCCATGCAGTTGAATTTGTCTTTATTTTGGATCAACAACGTTTATTTTAAAAGATTCTCGGGAGTTTCCAGAGGCGGCGAGTCGCGTCAGACGTCTGTGATTTGCGTAAAGTAGACTAGACCTCAACTTAATGCAAATGAGGAACGGCCGTCCTGACGCTCTGTCACTGGAATCGCACCGCCACGTACGGTACATATTGCTGAAGGGATTTGTCCGTCCTTGTGGGAAGCATCACAGATGAACTGCTCTGATCACACTGATCAGAGTAAGATCACTCTGTGTTCTCCATCCTGTGTCTGAGTGAAAGAGACTAGAGGATCTGGAGCCGTGCAGCACAGTGCACGTATACTGTAACTTGGCAGCAGCAGCAGAGCTGTTGATACACTGTACTGTATATCTACACATACTGTCTGAAGAGACAAGCAACATGAGCCAAGGCTGGCTCTGCTCCAGACCTCCTATACTACAGCTAATGCTAACAGACACCTCGGCTGTATATTATACCGTATAGTGTTCTCTAACCATTAATTATCGAGGAAGAGTCAACTGAGCTACACCTCACCTCACTGTGCCACATATTCACACTCTGCAGCAGATATCTGTTCAGGAGACGGAGCATTCATGTGCTCATGCAGGTCAAAATGGTATCTAGACATCCTGATTATAACTGGGCAACATTTGGTTTTTAGACGTCGAGGTTACAGAACCTTAGTTTGAAAAGCATTTCAGTGAGTAAGTTGAGCAAGTTTTGGGTTGATACCATTTGTTACACGGATTTGGTGCTAAATTTAACCATTTCTTACCACTTGAGAATTTATAAAAATGATCAATAATCCCTCCAAAATACCACATTAAGACACCAAGACCTTGAGGAACACCATAGAAAAAGACATGCTGTCATTTGGGATCAAAAACTTTTTACATTTTTCTTTAGATTTCTGCAAGAATTGCATTTTTTTCGGTGACTGGATGGCGAGCACTTGTGTTGTGTAAACTGCTCAGAAACCCCCTTATTGTCCATCTAGCTAGGAAAGCCATCCATCCAGTCTCTAGTCGGATCCATCCATCCTCTGAATGCTCTAGGTCTCTAGTTTGATCCATCCATCCTCTGAATGCTCTAGGTCTCTAGTCTGATCCATCCATCCTCTGAATGCTCTAGGTCTCTAGTTTGATCCATCCATCCTCTGAATGCTCTAGGTCTCTAGTTTGATCCATCCATCCTCTGAATGCTCTAGGTCTCTAGTTTGATCCATCCATCCTCTGAATGCTCTAGGTCTCTAGTCTGATCCATCCATCCTCTGAATGCTCTAGGTCTCTAGTCTGATCCATCCATCCTCTGAATGCTCTAGGTCTCTAGTCGGATCCATCCATCCTCTGAATGCTCTAGGTCTCTAGTTTGATCCATCCATCCTCTGAATGCTCTAGGTCTCTAGTCGGATCCATCCATCCTCTGAATGCTCTAGGTCTCTAGTCGGATCCATCCATCCTCTG
>CAKALU010051830.1:89809-108672 GCA_916700995.1 Hozukius guyotensis | reverse complement strand
CATCTCGAAAAATAATTTCAACCGTCCCAAAGTCAGTATATACCGTCAATTTCTAAATGTTATCCTCTTACTTTGTTATTGTCATCTATAGTGGTTATTTGCATAGAAACACACTATGCAAACACAATGCATGCACAATGCAATGCACACAATTCAAATGATTAGGAAATAAATGATTGTATTGTTATCTAAATATTTGCTTTGATTAAAAAAATCCTGGTTTGGGTCATTTTAATTATGTATTATAAGCTGCTGAGGGCTAGTGTTAGGAAGTTAAACAGGTCATATTTCTCTCTCTAATATCTATTTTATATTGCTGTGAACACATCCTGATATTGTTATAATTTACCTTCACCCAGTACTCATTTTTACTGAGCAGAGTATCATAATGCAAGTCAACGTTAACTCCGTTGACATTAGCTGTTGAGCTCCCTGCTGTTGGCAGACAAGATAGTCACTGTGATTACTCTGAGCAGCATCATGGGAATGAATTACAATATAATAAGAGTCTGATTAAGTTACGGCTTATTTTGGACTTGGAATTGTGACAAATTGCAGCTTTATGTCTTCTTCACTCACGTTGAAGAACTTCCACGTCGATGACATGTTGTGTTTGTGTGTGGCTGTAACGTTACTGACTGTGCCGCTGTGTGCCGACATATAACCATCATGCGGCGGCGGCACACGTGTGTGTGACTTGCAAAAAAATAGAAGTATGAGACTGATAGACCGGTCACCGGTCATGGCCGATCAGCTGAAAAAAACATCCGGTTTCAATTGGCTGCCGTTTGATCAGTGCATTTCTAGATGCGTCAAAGTTCCTGGTTGATTTCTAATTCTTATTTCACCATTGCATGATATGAATCCTAGACCATGATGCAAAATCCATCTGTGTGTCATCGTGAAATATTTGGTTGTACAAGTTTGGTGATGTAGTGACATCTGGCGGGGCCAGTTTGTAAACTAGTGTATCTGGCGAGGTAACTCCAACAGAGGAGGTTGAATGAAAGCAGATGATGCAACACAGCTAATAAGTTATGACAGTTTCTTCCTCCATTACGGTCTTTCCAGCTCGCTTTTCGCTCAAAAGTCAGCTATTGTGAATTTGGGTGTCAAAGTTTACAGAAGTTGAACATGACATGAAATATTTCTGTGGATCTACTACTGTCCCCCCAAGCAAATCCACTGATAGCGGCGATTTTATTGGAGTGAATTGATTTTTCCATGATGTTTTTAATGCTGGTGTAACTGGGCCCTTAGGCCAATAGAATAACCCAACCATTATTTTTTTAATGCCATAAGTTTATCCTTGCAGTCCAGGTTAAAACTGTCTCCATACACCAGGCTTTCATGTATCTAACAGCCTCTTTGCTTGCATAAATACTGGCAGGAGTCCAAACAGAGAAATCTGGCAGATATCCATGCAACCATTTGACCCCTAAACCACACTGTTAAGTGAGAGGCTGGACTTCCCATTGATTTAAATGAGCAGTGGACATGGTTGCTGCTACAGAGCATCATACACACTCTCGCATGCTTACACAATGTCACACAAAAGCAGTTATCTACTTGTTGCTGTACAGAGAGATAAACAGGATGAGCTGTCATCCTGCTTCTCATCACTCATCTGTGGTGAAAAGTGGCATATTATCTACTCGTTGCAAGCAGTTATGGAAGTGTTGTTGACAAAGTGAGCGGCGGAGCTGAGCGATGGAGTCTTATCGCCTCAGCTATCTCCATTATGAATATGGATATTACCAATGTTTGGCGAGCCCGAGGCTAATACTTTGATTCTTGGCTGCTGAGAGAAGCTCTGTGGGATGGTTGGCTTTTCAACTTGTCAGCTTGTTCGCGCAAAGACATGTTTGATTTTCACCCCGTATGGAGATGTTTGATTCCTGATCCTGAACAAAAAGGATTTACTGTGGGTTAATGTTTCACTGAGCCCGAGAGAAGCCGCAGACTGACTCTCAGCCCCTCCTACTCGGTCCCCTGTGAATACTCCCCTCGGGACTGTGTGTGAGGTTAGAAATAGGTGTCCCTGGGGTTTTCAGACAGCTTTAGCAAAATGCTATTTCAAGGCATAATACACACGTATGCTGCAATTTTTCAACATCTTTTTTATTCTTTATGCTAAATCTGACACATCAGGCAGAGACATAACTCTCTATAATAAATATTAAGGGCTGTCAAAGTTAACGCCATAATAACGCTTTTTAACGCCACTAATTTCTTTCCGCAACTTGTGATTTTTCAGGTTGTAGTGGGCTCAGTTCTAAAGCTAGAGTGAAGATACTGGTGTAAAATGAAACTAGAAAACCTAAGGTACCAATGGGTACCAACCGTGTCATATTAGCTTGCGAAGGAGGCTAAATAAAGCTCCAAACTATCCCATGACCTCTGACCTCAAGATATGTGAATGAAAATGGGTTCTATGGGTACCCACGAGTCTCCCCTTTACAGACATGCCCACTTTATGATAATCACATGCAGTTTGGGGTCACAGTCAAGTCAGCACACTGACACACTGACAGCTGTTGTTGCCTGTTGGGCTTGAGTTTGCCATGTTATGATTTGAGCATATTTTTATACCCATAGAACCCATTTTCATTCACATATCTTGAGGTCAGAGGTCAAGGGACCCCTTTCAAAATGGCCATTCCAGTTTTTCCTAGCCAAAATGTTCAATAAGTTTGGAGTGTTATTTAGCGACAAACTAGTATGACATGGTTGTTACCAATGGATTCCTTAGGTTTTTTCTAGTTTCATATGATACCAGTATCCTCACTCTAGCTTTAAAACTGAGCCTGCGTTATTATCGTTTGAACTTTGACAGCCCTAGTTTCTGGACATTATTTGTCATTGTTTTGTGTTGTTAATTGATTTCCAATAATAAATACTGTATATACATACATTTGCATAAAGCAAGCATATTTGTCCACTTCTGTGTTGATAAGAGTATAAAATACTTGACAAATCTCCCTATAAGGTACATTTTGAACAGATAAAAAATGTGCAATTAATCGCGATTAATCATGGACAGTCATGCAATTAATCACGACTAAATATTTTAAACGATTGACAGACCTAATATAAATATATACCAAACAGGATCTTGTTCCCAGACTAAAAGTGCATGCTGCCTTTTATTTATAGCTCCCGACATCTTTTGACCTAAGGTGAACATTTTTCCAATAATGAAGTTTTGTGCCATCAGGAGATAGGGGAGTGCATTAGTACGATAACAGAGCTACGGTTCATTGGTATTGCCTTGTCAGGGATTTTGCTGATGTATGAGGTCTGTGTTTTACCTACAGCCATACTGAACTCGCTGTTTAAAAGAAGCAGCATTGCCAAATGTGAATATGAAAAAAGATTGAAGTCCTATTATCCCGTTCAGACATTCAGTCAGTGCAGCACTGCTGGAAGATCTTTTTTTGTTGTCATAAAATTGATGTACCAAGGGAAATACCGTATGAATTCCATGCACCAGTCACTTTATGCCGGTGTTGTTAATATTCCACATTGTTATGGGGTTTGTTTTTTGTTTTAATCTTGTCTAGAATGTGCCATGAGGAAAAGTTTTTCATTTCGCTGCACACTGCAGGCTGAAATGATGATAAACCTGAACAGAGGTTGTATGTTTTGCCGTCTTTCCAGCCTCGGGGGAAGTTTGAACTACTGAAATATTTCAAATAACTCAAAGAACGTAGCTTTTTGTTCCACTTTTCACCCACTTGTCCGTGTCTTTTCTCCCTTGGCTAAACCTCATCCCTGACCTTTCTCTTCTCTGCTTTTTTTGTCTACTGCTGAGCTCTCTTTCCCTTTTCCTCTTGAATATCAGTTGTGCATCCTAATCCGTCTGTGCCCTTATCTTGTCTCTTTTTTTCTCTCAGTTTCATCTCGCTCACAGGTTGCTGAGGGGTGTGCTGGCTGACTATGTTTCTTCTGTTTGGTATCTATTGAATACCAGCTGCTGTCCTTGGTCAGGGAAGCATGCAAGTGTAATAAACCTGCCCGATACACGCGTACATAAAAGCAGGCAAACGCACACATACCTGCACTCAGACATAGACACACACACACGTATGCAATGATAAATTTACATTATTGTAAGCAAGCTACTAACTTAATAAGGAGGTTTAAAAGAAACTACAAGCACGGGACTCATCAGAGGTGGAGTAGAGAGACAAAGCCTGCTGTCATTGAAAAGAGGTCTTTTTAGGTTGCGCTGACACAAAATGTTCTCCGCAGTCAGTGTTCATAGCTGCAATCATAAAGCTTCGTAAACAAACACCGCTTCATACGATGATCTGCCGTGCACCATCACGACCACAGTCGCTCTCTCATCGTCTCGCTCCCCTCGAGCCTTTCATGCTGGGCAGAGTTTTTCAGAGCTCCCCCTCCCTCCCTGGAGGCTGGATGCAGCCAGACACCCACCTTGGCCCCAGTTCCCAGCCGACACGTCTGTGTTTTTTGGTGTCCGTCTGTATGTATGTGTGTGTGTGTGTGTGTGTGTGTGTGGGCAGCAGCGTTCAGCGGTGTTCTCACAGCCCAGCTGAGACTGACAGATGGAATCATTTCACACCGAGACAGAAAGGCAGGATACAGGAAACCGGGGTGTGTTTAATAGTCCTGGCGCTGCTGTGGTTGGTATTAATCTAGGTCAGTGGCGTTCAGCTCACGGCGAGTCGGCCTCCGGGGCAAGCTTGGCCTTTCCTCAACCCCGTTCACTCAGCTAACTTACAGTCTACTTACCTTTTTATGTAGTTTGCTGTTAAAGAACTCGACAAGATAGTTACGCTGCGTAGCAGATTAGTAATGTACCTGGTTTAGCAATCGGAGAACAGAGGCTCCTTCTAGCAGCCCAGATGGCTCACACCACTGGACATTCATAACACACTTCGAGATGTTCAGCTCACAGCTTAGTAAGCTAAAAGGTTTCATTTTGTTCTCGTCATTGCCATTTATGTAAGACATGACACGTCTATCAAATGTCAGAAAATAGTGAAAAATGTCGGACAGTGTTTCCCAAAGCCCAAGATGATGTCTCCAAATGTCTTGTTTTGTCCACAACTCAAAGATATTCAGTTTACTGTCATAAAGAAATAATAGAGAAAAAAAAATCACATTTAAGCATCTGGAATTTTTACTTATTTTTCTTAAAAAATGTATTACTCAAACCGATTAATCAATTATCAAAATAGTTTGCAATAAATTTAATAGTTGACAACTAATTAATCGATCAATTGTTGCAGCTCTAAAGTAGTGCTATTATGTTGGATGTTACAGGAACGGCGATAAATGCAAATGCAGATCCCACTGTTCTGATTGCAGTAAACTTTTTTACTCAGATTTTATACATATGTTCTTTATACTTTGACAATTTTCCTGAAATTAGATAAAAAAATTGCAATATATCACCTTACTTACAGTATCGCCATATATCGCAATATATTGAATCGTAACCCATGTATCATGATACGTATCCTATCGCCAGATTCTTGCCAATACACAGCCTTAGTCAGTAGACAGCTGAATTTGAGTTTATGCTAGCTGAGCTAGGGATATCCGACTAGCACAGTTTACATAACGGTGTAGTTTACCACAGGCACACTACCAGTAGGCCTGTGTGTCAAACCTCAAAACCTTGAGTATTGAAAGCTGTTAAGTAATTACAAGTGTGCATGAAATGCTTTGCAAGATTCTTAGTGTTCTTCTTCTTCTTCTGAGTTTTATTGAGACAAAGTTCTTGTTTGGCTGCTTGTGTTAAGGCACTGATGAAGTTTGGCATGTTTTACTTTAAAAAAAACATGTTTATATTCCTCAAACTAAGATATTGACAAAAATACCAAATAATATAGGTGTCTGAAACTGAACTGAAACTCAGTTGCAATAATGACACCAGTATTGAACATTTTGAAATGTTACCAAGAGTTATCCAGGTTGACCTCGCACTTTTGTATTTATTCCACACATGCCAAGAAAAAGACTTCTAATTAAACAGTTTTAGATGAAACAGACAAACGAACCAAAAGAAGCCGGGTTACAAACCATTTATTTAGGCCTGAACCAATAGGTGTACTATAACTAGTGGTGTAAGAAAATATCGATACAAATGATATTATGTTTTGCAATACTGTAACGCTGTATTGATTTTTAATTAACCTCTTAAAAATCCGACGGACCGCCGGCGGACCTGGGTGGTTGTAGCCGCAGTTTTAAAGCTAGAGTGAAGATACTGCCATCATATGAAACTAGAAAACCTAAGTAATCCATTGGTACCATGTCATACTTGCATGTCGTAGAGAAGGGTAAATAATGCTCCAAAGCCATCTCACATAGTGACTTTTTTAAAACTCAATTTGTATACATATGGTGTGTCTTTATATGACAGTTTTCCTAAAATTAGATTTGAAAAAAATCAAAACATATCGCCTTGCTTACAGTTTTGTAATATATCGAATCGTTACCCATGTATCATGATACGTATCGTATCGCCAGATTCTTGCCAATACACAGCCCTAACTATTAAACCTGTACCCAAAATGAAAAAATTGTGTTGCTTGAAATGCTTGGCATAGCAACATTTGCTTACCCTTAGTGTAAGCTACAGAGTTCTTTATGAAAAGTGAAAAACAAATAAATAATCCACTATTCCATGACGCAAATATAAGCCACATCTCTGATCTTTTTACATGCCAAAGATCAGATTTGATTGATTTAAATTAGTCGGTACTTCATATGACCAAGGGTTCAGGAAGCTCTCTTGTGGTGAGGATTACATGTCTGTATCATGATTTACCTCCTCTAGGAATTGGGAACCAAAGCTCATTCAAAAATATGAGCGTTTGCACTCACAACGTGAACTCATCTCTACAGTTAATTTGCAGTTTAATTGGTTTTACAGTTGTTGCATATGCATCAGGTGCTCAGTCGTTAATTGGTAGGAAAAGACAGATCATCAAGTTCAACAATTAAAACGGCACTTGCCAACCTCAATACACACAAATGTACAAGTGTATCTAATTAGACTAAATCTATTCAGAGGGGATTTCGTGGTAATGATTTACTATTATGTATTACGCGCAGAGTAAATTTACTCGGTAATGTCGTACCTGACGAGCAATATTCAAATAGATTTTGCAGTAAATTGCTGACAGGGATCATGGTGACATGGAAAAGAAGGTGGTTATCTGTCTTCCTTATGTGTTTTCCTTTACGAACCGTCACTTTGCTCTTTAGACCCAGAAGCAGTCGCTTTAATAGTCTCTCCTCGTTAGTCATGCTCTGTGTTTCTTTGAAAATCCTAAATTTACTCCTTAAATGTGACTGTGGCATCTCCATTCTTCAATCAGCCATTGGTTGAGTCTTTAAGACATTGGCTCCGTTCCAACACATTCACATTTTTTTCCCATTTAATTTCTGAATTTGAAGGTCCATCTCCCCGAGGCGTAATTATTCCATAGCCCTAAAATATAATTGCATTTTTGTCGCTCCTCTTCGCTCTTTCCTCGGGGTTTCCATCATGCAGCTAAATGGTTTTAAACATTTCACTCTGGAGAGGTGTAAGAAATCAGTGAGCATAAGGTTAGATATTTTGAGTAAATGGAACTAAATTGTTTTGACTTGTGCTAAATGATAAGGTGTCTGTGTTTTTGCTCTGGCCTCGCGTTAATGAGTTTATAGCTGAGGAATGGGGAGGTGCTAAAGAGCTGAGAGAGACAAGGTGAGATGGCGAAGACACTCTGCTGATTACAGTTTCACACAGACTCCAGTGTGGTCCTGGTAAGACTTTAATTTATGAGCAAAAGTCAGTACACACAAAAATTGGTTTGTGCTGGCTGATACATTGTTTACCGTCTGGAGGAAGCCGTGGCACTCACCGACCTTAGAGGCTCTGCTGCCTGGTGTTGCCCACTAATAAATATAAGAAAAAACTTAACTCCACTGATTGATCAGGGGAAATCATTACACTCACATGGGGACACACATTAGTACATGTTATCATGGTTACCAAATGATTTGCATAAATATATACTGAATGTTCCTTATACATAAGATCGCATTCCTGACAGTTGGACGGAGGATTTAGTAGTAGTACAGCTACAACTAAGTACTATTTTCACATTGATTAATCTGCCAATTATTTAATGGATTGATTGATCAATCATTACAAAGATGTCAGCAAATTGTGAAAAATGGCCACAAGACTTTCCTTGTGTCTATGGTGACGTCTTCAGATGTATTATTTGGTCCGACCAACTGTCCAAAACTCAAACATATTCAGTTTACAATGATATAAAACATAAAGATAAGCTGGAACCTGAGAATATTTGGCTTTTTTGTTTAAAATTAAGGCTGTAAACTGTAATCGACTATTTAATCACATGACTGTCCATAGTCAATCTTATCAACATGGGAGTGGGCAATGCCAAATATTTTTATTTCAATTAAATATTTGAATTGATTGACAACCCTAGTATATATTTATTATTGGAAATCAATTAATGATACAAAACAATGACAAATATTGTCCAGAAACCCTCACAGGTACTACATTTAGCATAAAAAATATATGCTCAAATCATAACATGGCAAACTGAAGCCCAACAGGCAACACCAGTTTTCTAGTTTCATATGATGCCAGTATCTTCCCTCTAGCTTTAAAACTGAGTCTGCTACAACCTCGTGAAGGCGTTATTATCATGTTATCTTTGACAGCCCTACTTACAACATGACTAAAACGATTAGTTATCAAAATAGTTGCCGATTGATTTTTTCAGCAGTTGAATAATTCATTAATCAATTAATTGACTAATCGTTTCAGGTCTAATTGGTGGTTTAGCTTTTGAGTTCCTTCGAAAATCACATATCTATCCTTAGATTTCCAAACAGATCAAATGAGTGCACTTGAAAGCGAACTGAGACCCAACTTCCAGTTCTTTATTCGACACCAGAGCTCGATTCATAGCTTTCACACCAGCCTACACGAACCGAACCGACCGCCACGGGAGAAAATTACTACAGTTACGTGTGAAAGCATCCAGAGTTTCTAGAACATGATAAATGTATACATGTTAAGTAAGGTAAGAATCAAATGGGCCCTCAGTTATAAAGATTAGTTCAGGGGAAGAGACCATCGGGTGTCACCTCATGTTTACTCTATTTTTGCTGCGTCCATGACAACACATCCAACCTGGCGTACATCCTACTTAGCAGTGAGCATCAAAAGGTGTCCTTAATTAATTTTCATTATCATATCTACCACCGGTCTCATCCACCAGTCCCAGGGTCACCTCGAAGAGAAGTTGGTCCAATTGTCACAAGTGTATTGCTCTTATATGTAAGGTTAGTGTGTCTGTAGTTCAGCACTCTGCACTGGTCTTTGTCCCTCCAGAGAAGAAAGGTCTGAGGTCATTCTCTTCAACAGGAAAGTGGATAGGACAGATTTATTACCACAATAAAAGCATCTTGGACACAGCCTTTCATCTGTCGGCCTAAGTACCACAGGTTTCGGTGTGATTGCTTGTGTGTGTGCATAATGTGCTTTTACATGTATGTGTCAGTTGAAATGAGTAAATTCAGTATTTAGTCTGTAAGGTTAAGGAGAAAAAATTACCAAGATAACATTTAGAGACATGTTTACAACGTCTTTTATTTAATTCAAACATGGGCTCCGTTTCGTGAAGTCTTCAGTGGCCTGTGTTGTGAAAAAATACATTATTCTAGATGCCAAACTTTGTTTTAGTTCATTAGTTGTAAAGAGCTGGAGAGACGAGGAATGCAGGCCATGCCGAAAGCCTCGCCGGGTTAGGCTAACAGGCTGCCGTGCACAATAATGTCACCATTATGCGTTTCCTGGGTGACTTACACGAATAGGCATTATTACAAAATTGTGCATTAGCCCAAGTCAGCAGTTAGTGCTGCTGCAGTCTCATTTCGTTTAGAGTTGAAAGGAGAGAAAGATGGCGAGAATGTGAGGGAGGGAGGGAGGGAGGGAGGGAGGGAGAGGGAAGGGGGGAGGATGGGAAAATGGTTCAGAGAAAAAGCGATGTAAAGGAGAAATGGGGAATGAAAAGAATGCGATCTGCCAGAGGCTGACAGGACATGCAAAAGGAGGTAAAAGGATACACAGAGAGGCACAGATGGACTGACAGACTTGGGGGATGATGATGGAGAGGTAGAAAGAGGAGAGCTGTAATTGTCAGTAACTGGTGTATTTAGACAGGGAAGGGTTGGAGGAAGAAAGAGGCTGGCAGGGAGGAGGAAGGTGTAAATCAGCGGTCTGAGCGACAGCTTTACGTGCCCCTCGGAGCCCCAACTATCCGATTAATGAGAGAAGAGAAACCTTAACCACCTTCCCCTCTCTGCCTCTTCGTTTTCTGCTATCTTGCACTTTCAGGGACATAAATCATAGACTCTTAAGCAGTCACTTTGGGTAGCTGCTACACAATTCTTCCTCAAAATGTTGACTGTAAGGTACCCCTGTCCTATGATTTGCTGCATTAATGAGATTTTACTGCAGCTAGTGTCCATTGAAGCACATTCATTACAGTTGTTAAAGGAATAAGTCGACGTTATGGGAAATGCGCTCTTTCTTGCCAAGAGTTAGATGAGAAGATTGATATCATTCTGTTTGTTTGTTCGGTAAATATGAAGCTGGGGCCAGCACCCGGTTAGCTTAGATTAGCATAAAAACTGGAAACAACTAGTCTGGCTCTGTCCATAGGTAAAAACATCCACCTATCAGTACCTCTAAAGCTCACTTATCTAATCTGTATAAAGACAGAAGTGTAAAAACAACAAGTTGTGGTTTTACAGGAAGTTATGTGCCAGACTATTTCTTGGCCAGGTTTTCTTCCTATTTTGGGTGGGTTTACACTCTGTTTTTTGTACAGATTAAACAAACAGTATACAATGTGTTATTTATTGAGTTTTAGAGATGCTGGTAGGCAGATATTGTGACTTTCCAGGCCAGCCAAACTAAGCAAAGCTAAGGTCCCCACATCCCCCCACCTTGTTTGGAAGTGTTTTGAAGGTCGTGTGGATGGATGAAAGCAGATTAGATTAGGCTATAATATGTGCATAATGTATGTATAAGGGCTGTCAAAGTTAACGCGATAACAACGCGTTAGCACAAATTTGTCTTAGCGCCACTAATTTCTTTAATGCATTAACGCAACTTGCGATTATTAGGTTGTCCAAACTTGCGCTAAACTGTGGCGAGGAAAAACTGTCAGGGCCATTTTCAAAGGAGTCCCTTGACCTCTGACCTCAAGATATGTGAATGAAAATGGGTTCTATGGGTACCCACGAGTCTCCCCTTTACAGACATGTCCACTTTATGATAATCACATGCAGTTTGGGGCAAGTCATAGTCAAGTCAGCACACTGACACACTGACAGCTGTTGTTGCCTGTTGGGTTTGGGTTTGCCATGTTATGATTTGAGCTTATTTTTTAGACAAATCTCCCTTTAAGGTACATTTTGAACAGATAAAATATGTGTGATTAATCGTGATTAACTATGGACAATCATGCGATTAATCACAATTAAATGTTTGAATCGATTGACAGTCAAGTATTTATTTTTTTCTTTTGCTAACATTATATATTTACATAGCTAACAGCCATATTTAGCATTACGGAAATTAGCTAGCTAGGGCATTCGTAAACGTTGAATATGCCAGATCCCTCAAGAGTGTGTTGCTGAGACAGAGACAGGTCTCGAACAAAGTTCATTTTCTCCTGATTTGTCTCTGAAAATTGCCATTTTAGTGTCGCAATGTTCTAAATATACTGTATGCGGCTTGTGAAAAATGGGTCCAATATTTACTTTGGTGACTATGGGGCGAAAGAATCGGTCATAATCTCTGTTCACGTTGATAGACACAGGACATGCCACTAGTCTCCTAAAGGGGCGCGGCGAAACCCATGTGACACAGATACAGGGAACCGACTCCCAGTGCACCTTCTCCTTTCTGAACTGTCTCTGTTGCTATCAGTCATCTCATCTAACTCTCAGCAAGAATAAGCGAATTTATGTCAAACTATTCCCTCAACGAGACGATGTGTGAAGCTCATGGCTGTCACATGTCGAGACGAGGCTGCACCAAAAACAAAGATATTCAAACAGTAAAAGATGTAAAACGGTTATATCCAGTTCATCTAAAGGTCACCAGGTTTCCCCTTCAGCTTGATTCTTTGACTACAAACCCATACTTGCATAGCTCAGTCCCCCTTTTGTGTGTGTGTGTATGGTCTGTTGGTCATCAAGTTCACATAGTTAAACTAGTTCACTGAGGTCAAGGGCTGGAAGCTCGGCTGATCTAAAAAAAGAGAGAGCACGACGTTCTTTTTTTTTTCAAGATGAAAACTCCCCCTTGTAGTGAACGCCTCCACAGATATTTCAGTCAAAACACGTGTTATGACAAAGTCAAAGCTGTAGCTTTACTTCACTGTGTGCCTTCTCACCTTTAGCCAAACCCACAGGTTTCTTAATCTGGCGAGAGGGCTCCTCTGAGAGATGGCCTCGGTCAGAAAAAGACCTCTTTCACTTTCTCTTCCCTCCCTCTGTGTCTTCTGCGCTATCACCAACCTAAACAAGATCTCCTGGGCTGCCTGCCTTGTTATGTGCTTTTCATCACAAAAGGAGTAGAAAAGAGTGAGTGCGAGTGAGAGAGCTGAAAGAGAGAGATGTTTTCTGAAGTGTAAAACTGGGCTCTTTCTACTTGTGAAGTTTCTTGATGTACAGGGTGTTAGATGGAGAGTATGAATTCATAACCTCTTGGAGTGATGCAACAGCTGCAACAATGCAATGTAACGCCTGGCGCGGCACTCAGACTTTTTTTTGTGGCATTTCGATGAAAATTGTACTTCTTATTTGTGAGACATGGAGAAGCTGTGGTGGCACATCTGTGGTGTACATCTGCCACAGTGTTAAAAGCTCTTTACTTTGAGCACCGCTCAACTCTGTAACAACATTTTATCCACTCTTAAAGTGCATAAAAAAAGAGCTTTATTCTTTAGGCCCATCATGTGAGTGCCATTTAAATTATTTGTTAAGTCTATAAGTCAAAGCTGTACAGGGTAACTTCATGCTTCTGCAGCTCAAACATGCAATTGTGTGCATTTCTAGAAAGTTTAAAGGACTGCATTACCCAGATGCAGTATGACACAAATAACTGCATACCATGACCATCATTGACTATATATCAGTTGTGCTGCAGCTAACGAGTATTTTAAGTTTGGATTAATTCGCCCATTATTTGGTCACTTAAAGGAACAGTGTGTAAAATTTCGCGGGCTCTATTAGCAGAAATGGAATATAATATTCATAACTATGTTTTCATTAGTCTACAGGCACCTAAAACTAAGAATCGTGTCTTTGTTTGCTTAGAATGAGCCCTTCATACCTACATAGGGAGTGGCTCCTCTTCAGTCGGAGTCCACCATGTTGCTCTGCCATGTTTCTGTCGTCTTGTTTTGACCAACAGTACAAAACCCAAAGATACAATGTTTACAATGATATGAAACAGAGAAAAGCTGCAAATCCTCACATTGGAAAAGCTGGAACCAATAACCAGTGTTTGACATTTGTGCTTGATAAATGTCTTAGACAATTCATTGATTGAAATGAATTAAACAAGTATTCTTTTCAGCTCTAGACATCACAAGTTAATTTGAGCAAATAGTAGGTAACTACTGAGATAACCTTTGTTTCAACCATAATTTGCGATTCAGGCTGATAAAATAAACTTAAAGTAGTATTTTTTTTTTTTTACTCAAGAAGAGAACATGTAGAGAAATGTAAAGACAGATAACTGGTTGCTCTGTGTGTTCCTTTTTTTTTTTTGTAAGCCCTGACGAAGACCTACAGTGGTTGAAACATGTTGGCTTTTTAAATTATTTAGCCACTACAATAAAGGCTTTTTAATATATTCTCTTCCTCGTTGCCACTTGTTTTGATATTTTGGAGTGCCTGGATTGCCTTCCTGTTTATCATGTACAGAAATGTGTTCAAGTGACACTGATTCACAAGAAAACTAGTTCAAAATACAGACATTATGAACGTAACAGGTATATGTAGTGCAGGAACAACATGGTGTTGCATTCATTACTTAGAATAGATAACAGCCATATTTTGTGGTCTAAACCAAAAGGGCTCTTTGTGTCGTAAATAATCATAATCAAAAGTATAAAATCAGTCATACTGGGAGTGGAGACACAGAACAAAGCTTTAAGCTACGAGTGGGAACTTTGTAAACAACTCAAGACTGCTCGGTCTGTGGTGGCGACACATACGTAGACAAATATTTATATTAAAGCTCGATTAGTGCACCTGAAGGCACCATCCAAGCTGACTGACTGTAAACTGAAGCAACCACACATGTACTGCACATACATGGAAATATATTATTCAAAAAGGAAAACTGATGAACATGTAGCACATTATTGTAGATGCACAGTATTGTCTCATTCAGGCCTTCTGGCAGGTTGCAGGTTTGGGTCACAGAGGGGAGTCCAGCAGTGCATGAAATGCATCAAAGTAGAAAGGCAAGATGTGTAATTTCAAAACATTTGTGGATTGGCTATGCTGCAGAAGGGGTGTGAAGTGAAAGTCAGATGTCTTTGTAGTAAATCAAACTAGCTTGTAAAACTTTTATATGCAGTTATGATGCATGTTTTTCTCAGCCCACAAAGTCAAAATCCTGGTTCATCAAAGACGAGATAAAAACTTTTATGACCAAAGAATATTGAGAGGTTTGCAACATTCGTCAGATCTGACAACCGTTCCTTTGGTTCACGATCTGACTTGGTAACATTCACAGACTTGTCAGGGAACCTGTGAACATGACTACCCCGCCCACAAGTAACACATCCAGCGCTGTGTGTGTCGCCTTCTCTCTACACCGAGCCATGCAGACAATCCCTGGAGTTGTGTGTTTCTGTTGTTTGTGTGTGTGTGTGTGTCTGACTGTGTGTGTGTGTGCCCTTCTCCTCTTCCTCTTCCTCTCCTCCAGCACTGAGCACGTATTTTCTCTCAGGTCAATCCCCTTATTGTTAAGTTACATAACAGCACTTAGTCAAGTAACAATCCAGCAGCGATAGTGCTAAAGGCTGCAGGATAACTGTACTTCCTCTCTGGCTGAGAGCTCTTCTCAAAGTTGCTGTTGACTTTTCAACCTGCTTAGTGGAGTCGACTTCTCTGGAAATGGAGTGGAACTCCTTCTTGCATGAGACAAATCTCTGGAATTAATTATGATGTCATATATACCGCAGATTTGGGTTTTTGGTCGAATGTAGCTCTCAAACTGCTGAGCAGGCCATTCTTCTAAGCCACCCCTTCAGTTGAGACCACCAGTGAGAAAAGAAGTGAGGAAATGTCATGTTTGACGAGCAGAGATCTGATTCTGAGTGAATGTAGAGGTTTGGGGGATACAAACATCTACATATTTTTATTGATATATTCAGCATGCTTAAAAAATAAGTTAATCAATCGACACCATTCACGTAGACCTAAATATAAGTGGTCGACAAAACGTGCAAACCTCATTATAGGGCTCTGTGATAAGGTCAAAATCATCATCCTAATATTAACACTATACAGTGTATATACACTATATATCCTAATATGTCAAATCAAATTGATGTGCAGTGGCATTAACTGTGGTTCATGCATTATATCATATAGTAAACTAAAATTAAGCAATAAATCATGTTAAAAATATGTTATGATCCTGTCAACACAATAAGGGCTGTCCTCTACCAAAGAAATTCTTGGTCGACTAACACTCATACGATTTTGTCGACTAATCGATTAGTTGATTTAATGGAAAGATCTGTAAAAGAATTTCTCCAGAAATAGTCACAAGGGCCGTGAAAGTTAATGCGATGATAACGACACTAATTTCTTTGACGCATTAACGCAACTTGCGATTTTTAGGATGTAGCGGGGTCAGATTTAAAGCTAGAGTGAAGATAGTGGCATCATATTAAACTTGAAAACCTAAGGAATCCGTTGGTACCAACCATGTCATATTAGCTTGTTGCCAAGGAGTTTAAATAACACTGAAACTGGGTTCTAAGAGTACCCACAAGTTTCCCCTTTACAGACTTGCCCACTTTATGTTAATCACATGCAGTTTGGCAAGTCATAGTCCAGTCAGCACACTGACACGCTGACAGCTGTTGTTGCCTGTTGGGCTTGAGTTTGCCATGTTATGATTTGAGCATATTTTTTATGCTAAATGCAGTACCTGTGAGGGTTTCTGGAACTAATATTTGCCATTGTTTTGGAGTTGTCAATTGATTTCCAATAGTAAATATATACATACATTTGCAAAATGAAAACATATTTGCCCACTCCCATGTTGATAAGAGTATTAAATACTTGATAAATCTCCCTTTAAGGTACATTTTGAACAGATAAAAAATGTGCGAAGAATTTGCAATTAATCGCGATTAAATATTTTAATCTATTGACAGCCCTAATAATCACACAAAAGCACCACTTTAAATCTTGTGTTTACTAGAGATGTGCTCCTAAGTTTCTCAGAAATAAGTCATTCAGCCTGAAAAAACCCCATAAAAAAACGACTACTCGACTAAAGAAATCTTATCGACTAAGACCAAAACGACTGATTGGTCGACTAATCGCCTAAGAGGGGGCTGCCCTAATCACGATACAGCTCCACTAAGTGGAGACTTGCATTTTGTACTTTTTTAAAATCATATTCCACCCATGCACCCATTCACAAGATTGAATAAGCAAGTGTTTCTAAAAAGATACATGTTAATACTGAATCATTGTCTAGCCCTGCCATATAATCTAATTCAAGTTACATTAAATTTAACTTAACTTTTAAAATCTAGTTGTATTGCACAGTATTGTATCGTTATCGCATCATTTTATTCCAATTCTGATATTGTATAACCACCAACTGTTATTGTACATTTTGAATAATTGTTTTGCGGGCACCTGTGCGCTACTGCAGCCTATATGTCATGCACTGTTATTCCACCGAGGCAGTGAAGTCTATATGAGAAGAGTTTATAATGACTAAATGGCCAGATGCACCCGTGACCTGCAGCGTTGCCGTTCACGCTGCACAGAGTATAGGATGCCCATGCCAGTCTATTCATAGCCAAGGCGGCGTGACTCCCCCGCCTCTGACTGACTGTTTCCTGCTTTCCCTCTTGCTCAATTACTTCTCCTCTGACTCCCACATGTGGGTCTTCAGCTCTTTGGCAGCAAGGCTTACCTTGTGGAGGAGGGAAGCTGAAGCGCAGCTGACTGGCGAAGCGAGCCGAAATGTGTTTGGTTAAAGAAAGACGTGTCGGAGAAAGACGGGAGCTCATACTGTGTTTGAACGCAGGAGACATTTAACACCTACAAACTTTTAAATTCACTCAGCTGCAGTGCGCCTACCTCCCAACAGCTGGCCAAATAAAAATGCAGCATCAAAAATCATAATTCAGCCATATTGCTTAGCCTTAACATTTGTAATTGCAGTCACAGCGCAAATATCAATACATCATCATATAAGTATTCAAGTGAGAGCTGCTCTCAAAGTGCAGCACTTTAGGATTGGGCCCAGAGGCGAATATAGAAATAAACAGAGGTAGGGTTATAAATGCGAAAGTGCTGAAAAAGATACTGTTAAAATGTAGGAGGAGGATGGTGTCACACTGTACTCATCCTGTTAGCCGATGTTTTTCTAGTACTTTCCACTCCCTCCCGCCAACCCCCCATTTTATGTCTTTATTCTGCTGATACAACCTCCTCCCGTCTGCTGACTAACTGACCCACATTCCTCTGTGTGACTCGCTGCCCTTAGAGTGTGTGTGTGTGTGTGTGTGTGTGTGTGTGTGAGTCTACATTTCTGCTTGTCATCTTGTGTGCATTCTTGTGCCTTCCTCTGTCTCTCTGTCTGCCAGCCTCCCCTCCCCACCACCTAAAAAACAGTGCCGGGTCCCTCAGGCTTCAGCAGGAACCAATTAGAAGATTGCTTTTTAGAGGAGCATCAGTCACTGAACATAAATGATTGGTAAAACGCTTCATTTGCTCACTCACTCTGTGTTTGCCTGCTTTTCGCTGTGCACCGCTCAGTTTGGGGGCTCTGGTTGCAGAAGTGACATTTCTTCATTAAATTAGATGAGCAGTGCTCGCTGAGGTGAGGCTCCCTCTAGTGGAGGATCGAGCCTCTGCAAGGGGTCTGATTTGAGTGATAACTGCTAAGGTGTGTAACTGTATGTGTGCTAGGTGTGATGCATTTTCAGGAAGCCAGAAAAGTCACAATTATTACGTGTTAAGTGACTGAACAGTGTCAAACCTCCTCAGCTTCTTAATGAGCATGAAGTTAAAGCAGCAGTAGGCAGATTGGAGCAAATACGATTAAAAAAAAGTTATTTTTATAAAACGGTCACTATATCCTGACAGTAGTGCATACTAGCTTGTCGCGAAGGAGTTAACATAACGCTCCAAACTTGTGCAAAATTTTGGCAAGGAAAAACTGCCAGGGACATTTTCAAAGGGGTCCCTTGACCTCTGACCTCAAGATATGTGAATGGAAATTGGTTCTATGAGTACCCACGAGTCTCCCCTTTACAGACATGCCCACTTTATGATAATCACATGCAGTTTGGGGCGAGTCATAGTCAAGTCAGCACACTGACACACTGACAGCTGTTGTTGCCTGTTGGCATAAAGCAGCATATTTGCCCACTCCCATGTTGTTAAGAGTATTAAATACTTGACAAACCTTCCTTTTACGGTACAATTTGAACATATAAAAAATGTGTGATTAATTTACAATTAATCTCGATTAATCATGGAAAATCATGCGATTAATCTTGATT